>JAHBMJ010000889.1:17781-38607 GCA_018398765.1 Chromera velia | reverse complement strand
CTTCTTGAACTTGCCTCTTCTCACCTTCCAATACTCTCTCACGGCTTTCTGTATGATTATTCTCTCATCCTCCGACCTTTCTTTCATCAAGTCCCTTTCCTTTACCCATTGGAGACCAGACTCAGGAGAGCGTCTGATTTCAAACCATCTCTCACCACCGTGCAACCTCTTATGCCCTAATACAAGTAGAGGAGGAGAAGAAGAAAAAGAGGAAGAAGAGGAGGGGGAGGAGGGGGGAGAAGAAGAATCCGAAAAAGAAGAAAAAGAAGAAGAGGACGATTTGGGAGGAGCATGCGAGGCAGCAGAGCAAAAGGAAGAAGAATCATCCAGAATATCACGATCTCTCCTTCGTTTCTTTCTCCTCCTTCTCTTGCTGCGTGGGACGAGGAGTGTCAAGGCTGGCACAAAAGAGGAAGGTCGATAAATAGGAGGGAGATCGCCCCGCGGGGAAGAGGACTCAGAGTCAGAAAGGCGTGGCGATCCAGAAAAAGGGGACGGAAGGCCCTGTCCCCTCGAGCGAGAAAGCTCGTTAGATGACGGCGAAGGCCGTGAAAGCAAAACTTCACTCGAGCTGCGATTCAGTGCAGGATGAAAACAAAGACTCGATCTACTACAGTCGAATCTAGGACTCGACCATCTTCCCGCCCCCAGCCATGGCCCTAACGCCGCACCACTCCGCCCTCCCACACAAAATACAGTACTCCATAGTACACAGACACGCCGGAGGCGAACCCACCCCAAGCAAAAAAGGACCGAACAAAAAAAGATGAATTTTCCCATTTGAATCACGCATTTCATATATCCTGTCAGGAATTCCCTGACAGTCACTGAAATACAAAAATAAGCCGGACTGCAATTTCTTCAACTTCTATTTTCTCTCCTCTGTCCCTTGCGTGAAGCCATACAGTCAACGTCACTCGACTATACTGCGGGTCCTGATCTCAATTATCCTCACTTCTGAAAGATTAAGCCGACGACATAATTGCACCTCAGACACGTTCCATAGAATTATGCTCTCTCTCATGAACGTCCTTGCTGGCAATTCCGCAGGGAAAAAAATCCTTGAAGAAACTTAACAAAACCACCGAAAAGTCAAGTCAGAAATTACTGCGGCCCGAAAAAAAGGGGGCTGCGGCAGAAAGAAACCTACATGAAGACAGCACACACAAAACCACCACCTTCCAGAATGGTGCGCGGAAACCCACATATGCAAATCCCCAGCCAGCAGCTATGAGTATCGAGCAGGCTGCAGGGAAACACACCCGCATCCACATGCATAAACACCGACAGACTGTTCCAGTTGAACGATCGACACATCGCCTCAGCAGACACGCGGACAATTAAACAAAGCCTACCCCCCCCCAACGAAACGAAATTAAGCTTCACTGTCCAGTCTCTTTCTTCAGCCCATGGAATCCCCCCCTTTCTCCCCCACTCCAGCACGCGCGTCTTTCTGACAGGAGAGTGCACAGACCATGTCCATTGCTGTACGTGGTGCTCTCACCAGCTGGTGGCACCCCCAACACACTGCACTGCCACACAACTTGAGAAGTGTCGCTCTCCTTTGAGGCACTGCAATGTATCTCTCCCCATTCACTTCACAGCTACTGATCATTTGAGAACTCAAACAGGGAACAAAGAAGAAACACAGCATAGCATAATGACCACCTTTTCTTCTTCTGTACAAGCTTTTCAATCGATGGACCTGAGAAAAAAAAAAGAGTTGCATGCCCGGCTTCCAACTCGTGATAGCCCCTCGGCACAAAACCCGTGTCGCTTCCTCCCCTCAGTCCATGTCAGGCAGATCATCGACCCCCGCGTCTTCTGCAAGCTCCAGCCTCTCTACACGAATGCGGGAAATCTCACACACCTGACCGCTCGCATCCACACTGGCTGCGCATCCACTCATCGAAGTGGTCATGGGGGGCATTTGAGCACACCAGCCGTCTCCCCTACAACAGTTCTCATTCGGACCAATCAGGAACGGGGGCTCGCCTGCTGGGCCACAGAACAGCTGAGGGCTTCTGAGGGTGACCCGTGCATACTCTGCCGCCTCTGCGCAGAATTCAGAAGAGGGGTCCGATGCGTCCTTGAAAACCACAGCAGACTGGGCCGAACATCCAATGTCTTGGAGGACATTTTGGCATTGCCATCCATCTCCGGGATAGAAAGAAGGAGGCATCACCTGATCTGCTGGTTCTGCGTCGAGAGCGAGGCAAGCATTGAGCTTCCTGCGTGTGCCTTCAGAACAGGTGCCATTGAGGAGGGTCACGGGAGTTGAGGGGGCGGGCTTCCCGATGTATGCCTGCAGGACAAACAGGCAGTCAGACAGATCGCTTTTCTGTTTCCTTTGGCTCTCCTCTTCCTTTTCCACACGAGGAAAGAGAGAAATATAAAAAAGATAAAGCACACAGAAAGATAGAGAAAGAGACAGAAAGACAGACGGACCAATTTTTTTCCTCTTGCTTTTCTTTCACATACGCAACAGCGAAGAAAATAAAGGAGAGAAAGAATACAGACAGACAGACAGACAGACAGACAGATAGATAGATAGATAGACAGTCAGACAGACAGGCAGACAGACACACAATCTAGCACAGTATGCATCGCTCCGGAGCCAACCACAGCAAGTGAGAGAAAAGGATGGACAGCAGCAAGCCTACAACGATCAAGCCTCCAATTCAATCGACTGACACAGCAGCTGTCCCGGGCAGAGCGCATGCCGAGAGAAGGAGCGGACAGCTGCTCAGCGCCCCCACAAAATTCGAGAAGCGCAAAGTAGACGTCACAGCCGTCGCCGTCCCTGTCTGCGAATCGGGAGTCCTCAGTACAAGCGCCCTCTTCCTCTGCGTCTCTGGTTGTCAACGAGAACTGTCCACGATTCTGATGCATCGTGCCAACCCCCACAATCAGGTGTTGACCCTCATACAGTACTGCTTTCAGTGCACCTTCTTCTGTGCAACCGGGTGCATACAATTCCGGATGGCGTTAAACTTTCGCGTGCACTTTCGATACGTCCTTCTTGACCACAGTCCTGCAAGAGCTGATGTCCTCACCATCAGGGCAAACGCGCAGATCAACTGTTGCCACTTCATCGCGCGCCGCCAACGCGCACAGCCCGACCGCCACGGCAACACGAGAGCTCCCCTGAGGAACGTCAAGTCGATACCAGAGGCCGGAAGAGTCTGTCAGGTTTCCTGGGAAGAACCTGCACAATCAGAGAGACACACAGACAGACTATATGTTTCTTCTTATTCTCCCTCCTTTTCTTCATGAACAGACAATCAGACAGACAGACAGACAAACAGACAGACAGACAGACAGACAGACAGAAAATGATCGGAGATGGGTTTTACAGCGACCGAACAACTAACAAGAGAGGCAGTAATCGTTAGAAAACAAACTTCAAGAGAGAGAGACGGGGAAATTGCCCAGGGATCCCCTCAACGTCCCATTTTTTCCTTCAAGAACCCCCCCGAAAGCAGACTGACCCCTTGTGCTCGAAAGGAATTGAGTAAGCAAAAGAAGTGTCCACCAGAACTTCCCCCCCCAGGGCCAGGGGAGATGCTGACTGGGGGCTGCCGTTGGGTGGAAGTTCAAACTCTGTCACGTTAAGGCTCAGACTTCCTGCGTGTTCAGACTGCACCGGAAATTCTCTCTGGAAAGCAAACAGAAGGACTGACTCTCCTGCCTCCAAAGTGCGAAAAAAAAGTGTACAAGCCTGCCCATGTTTTGGTGAGGAAAAAGTGTACTCGCGTTCGTTCTGCAAAGCGAGTCTCTCGTTGGAAAAGTTGCACCCCGCGGCACTGCACGTAGCTTCTGAAAGACTCCACGAGGCACCTCCTTGAACAAGTTCATCTCTCTCACGTCTGCGGCAGAGCGTCAGAGAAAGACCTTTTTGTCTCTCCGCTCTGTGACTGAACCAGAAGACACTTAAACCTTCCCAGTAGAGACCTGGAGGGACAACGCTGGTGGAGAATTCAACCGTCTGGTTGCCCTGAAGTTCGAATGCGCTCTCCCATCTGCTGGCAGGGGGTACCGGCAGCTCTTTCGCAGAAAGCGTGAAGAACTCCCCGCCTTCCTCTCCCCTGTCTCCCCCTTCGAAAGGAATCTCAACACCCAGTCTCTCTCCTTCATTCACGTCAACCCACACCTCCCGACAACCAGTGTAAACAGTCACATCGGCCGACCCTACAGTCGCAGAGCCGTTCAGAACAGTCAGCGACGTCGGCCGACTGGAGCACAGAGTGAAGGCTACACGGCCACTCTCTCTCGGAAGGAAAGAGAACGAGTGAGGAGCACTACCGTTGATCTCTCCACTCACTGGAGCGTCGAGGGTCAGCTCAGTGCTGGTGGGAGAAACTGCTCCCGACTTGATGAACGTCGCTTGAAGCGAGAATTCGCTCTTCTCGGGGGAGAGAGTTTTCTTGGAGTCCGTTGTGAAGACAGACACGAAGTACACGTCTGTTCTACGGCGAAGGTTTCGTATTCGAAGGAGTGGCCCTCTGGGTGGACACAGAGGCACCCAGCAGCCGAGGGATCGTCACCGCACGCGGCGCCTTTGAGGAGATTGAAGTTCCGCGGCCTTGGTCCCTGGCAAACATCATAGAAAGAAGAAAGTAGAGAGTGAGGGCGACAGATGGAGGAGTAGATGCATGGACGCGCCAGCTACAGTCGCACGCAGGGAGAGAAAACGCATCCATGCCGACACACACATAAGAGAGTGGGGAGCAGAAAGAGAGGAAACGAAGGACTCAAGACAAGAAAAAGTGTATGATGAACATCAAATGGGAGCTGAAGAGTCAGAGAAGACGAAGAAGGAAGGCGAAAGAAGTGAAAGAAAGAGGGACTGTAGGTAAGAGTAAAAAAAACAAGAAAATGGAAGAGTGAAAATGGACAGGAGAATGCACAAAATCCACGGGGCCAAACACAAAGGAGTGATTACCAAGGACGGGACGGCAACGCGGGAGAACTTTGAAACAAAAATGAATGCACGCACGCAGTTTGCCCATCCCTGACCTTCAGGCGGAGAGTCACAATTCCTCGTTCTGCCACCTGCATTCTGTGCCAGACGCCGTTTCCCGACACCCCCCCGCCCTCTCCACATACACTGCCGCCACTAGAGGGAGCAGAGGTGAGGAAGGACCCCACCACAGAATCCGAACCGAACGAATCTCCCGCGCCAAGAGAGAGAGGCGTCGCCTGATCAATTTGTGCGTTGGCCGGAGGAGCGGGAAGAATTGCCGACGACACAGTGAGGTTGAACGCCCCTTTGTGTTCCATAAAAGAAGCGTCAGAGTCGGCAAAGACCCACACAAAGTAGGTGGACTCAGGGGCCGTCCGCAGGATTTGCTCCCTCTGACCTCTTCTTGACATGCACCTACAGTTGGTGGCATTGAAGGGATCGGCGAGGCACTCGCTTCCCTCCAGCACGAAAAGCTGCACACCAAGGGACGGTATCACGAACATCTTTCCTTCTCCAAACATCTTTGCTCCTTCAAAAGGCAAGTGAGCCAAAACGTGGCATGCAGAACCTATCGAAGAGACAGCAGAACAATTTTGACGCAACAGACAACCCCACGATGGGGCCCCACTGTTTTTCAGTGCCCCGTTACTTTTCACGTAAAGACCCTTCCACTTGAGCTCAGTCCCTCCTTTCACTATTAACATCCCACCAGGAGGAAGGAAGGGAAAACGGCATCAACACCTGACTGACCTGATTTGATGTCACCGCCACCGACAGCGCACTCGTCTCGTTCACCTCCAACCTGTACCAGACTCCGACATACCCAGACCTGTCAAAACAAACAGAGGCGTCGTTAGAGGCGCTGAGCAGGGACCCTTCTACAGTGGCAGAGGAGCGCGCGAGGGCCGAGCCGGTTGCGGGTCCAGGGACATTCTCCATTCCAAGGGCCATGGCTCCTGCGATGGCGTCGTTATCAGGGACGGGAGGGAGAACTGTTGTGGTGAGGGTAAGTGTAAAGGAAGCCGTTTGCTCATCGAGGGCAACTTCGGAGTTTGCGTACACCCACACGAGGTAAGTGCCAGGAGAAGCCTGGACCGCACTCTCCTTTTGACCCCTGCTCGTCAAGCACGTACAGGGGGAACTGGAGGGATCGGAGAGGCAATCATTTCCCTTCAGCACGAGAGCTCTCAAGCTCCACTGCACGCACACAGACAGCGCAGAGTGACGATTGAAAGGATGGCTTTCTTTGCATGCAACAAGGAATGAAGCGACAAAAGATAGACGGTGAATGTCATCCTGCCTTCCTGTCTCGAGGGGCCTGGTCGAAGTGAAGGGCCTGACGCCATTTATTTCAATCCGGACGAGCCCAACACGAACGCACACAACTCCATTCCGTTCGACTTTGCAACAAAAAATTGTGCATCCAGCGAAGAGAGAAACAGACTCCCAAGAACGCAAGAAAGTAGAGAGCTATGCGAAATGGGAGGCAGACAGCACGAATCAAAAATCTTCTGCTGCACTCACCTCATCAGCTGCCACCACCACAGACAGCGCACTCGTCTCGTTCACCTCCACTCTGTACCAAACTCCCGCACGCCCAGCCTCGTCAGAGCAAACGGAGGCATCGTTGGAGGCGCTGAGCAAAGACCCTTCTACAGTCGCAGAGGAGCGAGCGAGAGTCAGCCCTGATGCAGGAATCGGTGCGCTCTTCATGATGACGTTCAAAGCTCCAGCGACAGCATCGTTCTCGGGCGCCGATGGGAGGACTTTTGACGTGACGGTGAGCGTGAAGGCGCTCGTACGCTCACTGAGAGCAGCGTTAGAGTTCGCGTAGACCCATACAAAGTAAGTGGATGGGGACGCGAGCACAGCTTGCTCCCTCTGGCCTCTGCTTGTCACACACGAGCAAAGAGCACTTGAGGGATCGGAGAGGCACTCGCTTCCCTTCAGCACGTGGACTGCCTTCCCATCCTGCACACACACACACACACACACACACACACACACACACACACATCGTGAGTTGACCATTTTCACTGTGCTTCTAGAATTGAAAAAAAAAGGTTCACACATTCTCAATCACTGCTGTTTCGGGACATTTTTCTCTCCCATGAGCAAGACCCGTTCGCCTCCCTGACATGTTCACTGACTCACACACCTCTTGTAAGGCCACCGTCAGCGCACTCGTCTCGTTCACCTCCACTCTGTACCAGACCCCCGCCCTCCCCGACCGGTCAGAGCAGACAGAGGCGTCGTTGGAGGCACTCAGCAGAGACCCTTCTACAGAAGCAGAAGAGCGAGCGAGAGCCAATCCAGACGCAGGAACTGTTACGCTCTCCAAATCAATATCTACGGCTCCAGAGACAGCGTTGTTCTCGGGAGGTGGGGGGAGGACCGCTGCTGTGAGGGTGAAGGAAGCCTTCTCTTCGCGGAGAGCGGCGTCGGCGTCGGCATAGACCCACACAAAGTAGGTGGAAGGAGAGGCGCGACTGGTTTGTTCTTTCTGCCCCCTTCTTGTCAGGCATGAACAGGGGGCACTGGAGGGATCAGAGAGGCACTCGCTTCCCTTCAGCACAAACGCTCTCATGCTCCGCTGCACACAAACAGGAAGGGGCAAAGAGCGGCTCGCCGATCATTTTGTTTTTGGTTCCTTTGAACACAGGAGAGCGGTTCAGGTTCGATGGAAAGAGGAAAACAAAGCAGGAAAATAGGACGCACGACATTTGCTACTGCGTCGTGCAATCCGAGAGTTTCTTGCCTATGCAAAGAAATTTCGAAGTGTCTTCTCTCAGGCAAATCGGTATCGGCAGACAACCCTGCGGAGTAGCGGGGTCCTTGACTCACTAACCTCATTCGAAGTCACCTCCACCGACAGGGCACTCGTCTCGTTCACCTCCACACTGTACCAGACTCCAGCCCTGTCAGAGTCGTCAGAGCACACAGAGGTGTCGGTGGAGGCGCTGAGCAGAGACCCGTCTACAGTTACATAAGAGTGAGAGAGTGTCGAGCCCGATGCGGGATTCTGTGCTCTCTCCATAGTCACGTTGGCAGCTTTTTCTATGGCGTTATTTTCGGGCGGCGGAGGGAGGACTGTGGCTGTGAGTGTCAGTTCGAAAGGACCCGGATCCCTTCCTGATGATCTGACGAGAACGCGAAAATCCTCGCCGCCTCGCGCTGCAGTCGAGATCCTCGACCCTCCTCCGCAGCTTCCCCATCCATTTGTGCCAATGCATGAACATCCCCCATCATTTCCGCTGGAACACTCTCCAGAGAGAAGTCCAATGCGGGTGCTCAGCTGCAAGCAAGGCCAAAGGATGCAAGAGATGAAAAAAAGGATTCAGACGTGGGGAACTTCTGATCCTCTGAAAAACGCTGGACAAGGCAGTTCAAACTGACAGAGGACTTGCAGGTGTCCACGGTGATTCTCCATGTCGAGTTTGACTCAGGCACGCGAAAGCTATACCAGACTCCAGGACGCGACGAGCTCCCGCCGCACCGAGAGTAGTCAGGGTGTGCAGAGGCTCCCACCGTAGTGCCGTTGACGGAGACGCTGAAGGAATCTCCGACAGAGGCAATCGAAGCTCCGCTCTCCAGAGTTTCACGGAATTCCAGGACCTGAGCATTCTCCGTTTGGTCATTTGGAACCCCTTCTGCAGGGAGCGGGGAGGGAACCTCATGACGGAAGCTTGGGACACGAAACAGAAATAAGCGGGGGTGGCGGTTTTCTTACAAACGGATATTGTGAAGACTGGTGATAAATCAGGAAGCAGCTTCTCTATGACTGCATACAGCTCGTGCAAGAAGTGGGAGGTCAAAGAAAGCAGGCGGGGGCTGGAAGGCAAACGAATGATACAGAGACAGAAAGGAAAAGACGAGACGGAGAAAAAAACACTCTGTCGCACTCTGAGAAAGACCTTGGAGCCGCCGCTTGGAGTCTGCAGTCCTCAGAAACTTTCGCTCTACTGGCACTTGCTGCAGGTTCTCGAGCGGCTCGGAGGCTCCACAAAGGGCACACAGCAGCCCTAGGTACAGGGAGACGGCTTGGATACGGCGCATCTTGAGATACAGGAATTTGTAGAGTTTCTCCAGACTGCAAAACAAAAGTCACGTCCGGCGCTGATGCACCACAGGTAGTGTTCAAAGAGACACCGATGCACTCTTGTCGGTGAATTCTTTTGAGCTGCTTGTGTGTATAGAGCCGGCTGTTTTGTTAAATTATATAGCGAGCATTAGCGACTCCATAGCGACTCCTAAACACTCCTGAGCGTCGGAGCTGGATGGTCACCTGCAATGCGTGACGGACTGCGGTGTAGGCATGCAGTTGCGACGCGCGGCGCCGCGCGGGCGCGCTGCGCCGGGGCGCGCCGCTTAATTGACGCACGCCATGCGATATGTGCACAAACACTCATTAACTAGCTAGCTTACAGCTATAGCTAGATCATTGCTTTCACTGCCTTTCAGCTGGAACGACTGGTTCAGAAAGTACGCATCGACTGCGTTTCAACGATACCTTCGGCAGTCACTGAGGGTTAGCGCTGTGGCTGATGAGGCAGGAATAGGAGATAATCTGATATTCAATCTATATTTCCTTGAGTATCCCCAAGTCTCACCATGCGATCGTTTCTGGCCGTCTCCTTTTGTTTGGGAGGTGTGGCGTTGTTGTGTGCCCTTTGTGGAGCCTAGTGGAGCCTCGGAGCTGCTTAAGAGCCTTCAGCAAGTGCCACTGCAGAAAAGGTTTCGGAGGACTGCAAATACCAAACGATGACTACAAGATCATGTCAAGATGCGTGTTAGACTGTGGTAAAACGTTTGTTCGCCGACGAATCACCACCTCCTTTTTTACTTATTTTTACTCATTTTTTTTTGTCACTGTTTTTATCCGCTCCCTGTGACCTTTCTTGTCTTACACGAGCTTATAGTCACAAAAAAGTTATTTTTCATACAGTTTTCCACATCATTCTTCTTCGCATGCGGGGGGCAAGTAAAATGCTTTTTACCCCCCCCTCTACATAGAAGACCAGCGTTTTTCCATAAAAAACTCGTTCTCATAATTGGTAAGGAGTTAGAAGCTGAAACTTTGTATAAGAAGACGTTGTAACGATAGAAAAAGAACTATGGAACAGATTTTTTGTATCATTTCTAGAAATATAGGCTGCTATACAAATTTTATAAGTTTTATACCGTTTTTCTTACTATTCAAAACCGTTAAAAAATGGCTTCAAAATCAAAAAAATTGTATAACAGCCGATGTTTCTAGAAATGATATAAAAAATCTGTTCCATAATTCTTTTTCTATCGTTACAACGTCTTCTTATACAAAGTTTCAGCTTCTATTTTGATTGATTGATTGATTGATTGATTGATTGATTGATGCCAAACCCTAGGTGGAGTTAGAATTCTCAGGCGGTGCATACATGCATGGGTCTATTCAATTATACCAGCTACAACTTAGCCTACAAGCTAAGAATGTGCCGCTTACCAAGAATGTTCTAACTCCTTACCAATTATGAGAACGAGTTTTTTGCAGAAATGCGCCGCTTTAGGGGGGCAAAAAGCACCCTACCCGCCCCCGGCATGCGTTATCTTAATTATTGGTTTTGGTGAGTACAGTGCCGGCCATTGCTTCTTTTCTAAGTTTTCTTTGCCAAACCCCCCTACCTATAGAGGTGGTGTCAAATGACCAAACCGAGAAGCACTGTTAGTTTGAATGTCTAACTCTTTTTAGTTTACGAGAAATCAACTTCCAAAGTTTAATGAAAAATAGTAATTTAGCTTTCCAAATTACTTTAGTTTACTATTCTAAATTACTTTAAATTATTCTAAATTACTCTAGATTATTTTAAATTACTCAGCTAAATTACTCTAAATTACTCATCTAAATTACTCATCTAAATTACTCTTGCAGAGTGCAGTTCACAAAAAAACCAAAAATATATCTAGGATGTGTGATCTGTAAAGTTATTTTTATAATACAGGCCGAGTGTGTCAGAGGGATAGGAAATAGGTTATTAACTGAACCGAATTGACTTGGCCGTGAAAAAGCATTTCGGTTCAGTTAACGTATCGAATCACCTATCGGTTATATAACCTTTTTATGTCTAGACTCTAGAGGTCGTTTCCTCATTAAATATAAAACTTTTCACTGTAAAAACATGATTTTTACAGGTGTAACATATGGAAAACAAATGAAAGATGACCAAAATATAATGAAAAGATATTTTTAATTCATATAACCACTTGTTTAATTGTGTTTATATAGTCGACATAACTAAGTTTTCTAACCGTTGTCACGGCGTTGGGTTTAATAGTATGTTTTCAGTAATTTTTTGCTTGTTTGAAGTTGTTTCTACCTATAATATCGTTTTTATCAGCTCTCACCGGTTAACCCGGTTAACCGCCGGTTATGACCAGTTATCATAACTGGAGGGCCAATTATTATATGCCGCCAATAACCTATAACCTAACCTTATAACCTACCTTTTTCCCTACCAGGGGCGGCCTCCTATAAACTTAAAACTTTTTCATGCAACTTTATAACTTTAGAACTGAGAAGCTTTAACTAAAAAAATAACTTACGATGGTTTTTTTTCAGTTTCTTTCACCTTAAAAAACTTCTAAACATCTATACCAACAAACTTTTAAAGTAAATTCCGAAAGTTTTATTTCTCAACTTATGGTTTGAATTCGGACTTTAAACTTTTTTTCACTTTAAAACTTGACATATCACACCTAAAAAAAAAAATATATATATATATAGTTGTTTTGCTTCCTCGTAGTATTAGACGCTGCGGTCCTAGAGTTACCTCAGGCTGCAATACGAATATAATATTTCATCGTTTCAGTCAACGGCTTTTCTAGGTATTCCTAGCTGCTTTTTGTGTCAAAAGACAACTAGAAAGCTAGCTAGAAAGACAACCCTTTTCTCAAGCGGTGTAAGCGACTGCTTCAAAGCATAGATGCAATTTCTGCCCTGCTCATCAGTGTTCATCGTTTCCCCCTTGCTATCTCTAATGGTGTTCGACCGTTAACATCTTTTGCGTTTTCGTCTGCCCCAGCGTTGATAAGATACTTCATCAGTTCTCGATCTCCTTTTTTCGCTGCGTAATGCAGAGCCGTCTTCTTGTCCCATGCGTCCTTTGTGACAGCCAAAAGATCTGCCTTGGCTTCCACTAAGGCTTCCACGACTTCTCGGTGACCTTTCTGAAGGGGCGTGCGTCCAGTATCGTCCGGCACATTGAGGAGCTCTGGATGCTCTTTGAGCAAGAACTGTATAGCCTTCAACTTTCCCTCCTGAGCAGCAAGAAAGAGGCAGGTGCGATCCCTCCGATCCACCAGGGTGGGATTTGCACCGTTCGTGAGAAGGGTCTGCATGATCTGTGTGTTTCCCTCTTTCAAAAATTGGCGGCAATCAGAAAGGGCGTCTCTGACATGCGCATATTTTTGATGTCGATATCGAGCCCTTTTTTCTTCATGACGTCGATGAGAACGTTGACTGTTTCTACAGACCCCGATTCGACAGCAAGATGCAGGGGGTAGTCGTGGTCGGGAACAGTGGGCTTGTCAAGTCGGGCTCCACTTTCTATCAAGAAAGAAAGAATCGAGATGTGCCCTCCTTTGGCCGCCAGGTGAATGGCACGTTGCTCTTTCCAGTCGTCATACCAATCGATGTTTGCTTTGCCATCAAGGGCTCTCTTGACTCCGGCCAGGTTGCCCCTGCGCACCATCCGCAACAATTGGACATTTGGGTTCTTTGCTGTCTTCTTTTTGTGCTGCAGAGTTGTCAAGGAGTTCACTGATAAGCTCAGTGCAAGAAGCAGTAGCAATGGCAACCACATCACACATGAGACCATAGTTATTTCGAAATCTGCCGGCGCTGCCTGAACTGGGCCGCGCAAACGTAGGGCGAGATGGTGGCGACTCACTGGCGAGTCGGGAGACGGCACCAGTTCCCAGTTGTGAAGCTGACTGGATGAGCTGCAGGATCGACTGTATAGTCCGCAAAGGCGTAAGAGAAATTCACTCTTTCTCGCTTTGAGAGCTGTTCAGCGTCCAAAGCACATGCAGTGACGTATGTCAGATGGATTCTGTGTATATACATATTGCTCTTTTATAGCTTTTCGATCTGCATGGCCGCATGTGTTCGATCCCTTTTTCTAGCTTCAATTCTTTTTTTGCATGGTCTAGCTATAGCTTACAATTTGATTGATTTTCTTTTTTTTCACAGTGCGCGCGAGTGTAGAGTGCGCGCGCGGAAGAAAGAGCAAGTGACTGCATATGACTGCATGCATGACAAAATCTCAGCAGACGCATGTCCGCGTACGTTCTGAGATAGACTTCTCCTCACTTTTGAAGGCGCCTTTAATTCAAGCCACAGAGTTCTATTTGTCGCAATGCGAGAGTCACATCGGAGCATGTCGGAGTAAGGTAGACGTTTCGTGACAAGTGTCGTTTGTGCCGGCAGTGCATGAGAAATTCTTGACCGATGTAGAGGGTTTCTATTCACTTTCCTCCTGACCCGATACACAGACTGAAAAGATGGAGTCGCTTTTTTCCAAGCACAGCTTTGTGCTCGTGCTCGCAGAGGTCCGTGTGTCATCAGAGTGCGGAGGAGCTCTGCTTCTTCCCAGGGCCTCAGACTGCCACCTGAAGTTGACATTCCCCCCCAAATTGCAGCCTCTGCTGAGTCCGAGTCCACTCTGGCAACACATTGGAAAGACTCTGGCAGAGTGGATTGCATCTCTTGACCATGCAGGCAGGTCATTTGGGGGTGCAGGAATGCGGGAGGGGTTCAGTACAGTGGATTGCAGTAACGTGTATCCGCTCGTCTTCATGATCCCCCATTGTTTTTGGTTGAGTGAGCCGTCTGCCAAAAGGGGCGCAGACGAAGAGGGCCGAAATCTTTCGTGTTGCTCCGCCCCCGTGCGTGTCCACAGAAGTGCACTCACAGGATTGGGAAGTGAAGCTGACACAGTCTCTTATCTTTGTGTGTCTGTTTTGAGCTTGAGGAGAAAGCACACGTTTGACTCGGGGCTCCGGGTTGTGTTGGAAGCACGCACTCATCTTTCGGGTACACCGGAAGAGGGAGAGGGGGGTGGAGAGGAGGAGATGGCGTCTCCGCCCGATGGGGGGCGGGGACGGGAACGGGAAAGGGCGTCTTTCATCGGGGCGGTAGGGGCTCTGTACCGCGTCTGGCAGCAGCACCAGAGACGGGGGGTGAGACCGGGGAGGCCGTCCCTGAAAGACCAGGAGAGAGAGGACACGTCATCTCCCGCTGTGGGGGCGGGAAGTGTTGAGGTTGGAGCCTCTCAGGAGGCGACGGAGGGAGGGGGGCGGGTGAAACCGAAAGGGTCCGAGGGTGAGAAGCCGAACAGCAGTAGTCCCTCCAGTTCTTCTTCGTCGTCGTCCGTCAGTGGGGAGACGGAGTTGCCGTCTCTGTTAGATCTTCTCCTTGATTTAAAGCTTGACTTTCTCCGTCTGATCAAGCTGCTCCTTCTAGAGACCCGAGTGGTCGTGTACGCAAATCCGGGGGAGGAGCGCGCATCGGAGTTTTCTGTTGCGCATTGGGTGTTATCAATCGCTGACCTCTTCCCTGGGGGGTGGAGGAAAGCGACATCCTCTGTTGCCTTGCCCCTCCTCTCCCGTACTGCAGAGACCTCTGCAAGTGATGAGGGAAGGTGGATTGCCTCATCTGTGCTTGCAGCAGATCGTGCTGCTGCTCTTTCTGCATTTTCTGAATTTGGCCTTGGAGGGGAAATCGGTGAAGGGGAAGAGGAGGGGGACGAGCGAGAGTCTCAAAGAGACAGCAGAGAAAGAGACAAGGAAGATGGGTGGGGAGGGGAATCCCTTCGAGAGATGCGTGAGTCTCCAGTGCTGTCTGCCTCCCCGTGTGGTTCCATTCTGCATTCTCAGATCTCGCTTGAAGGAGATGGGGACAGAGAGAGGGAAGCAGAAGGGGCGGGAGATATAGACAGGGGTAGCCCTAGGTCCCCCCCCGATTTGAGACCCTCAGAGAAGGACCCCGCGTTCAAGAGCGGGGAAGGGGAGGAGGAAATGTCAGAAATAGTGCTGGGAGATGAGGACGGGAAAAGTGAAGCTGCAGTTGCGGCTACGGGGACGGGTGAGGCAGAGGCAGAGGGTGGGCAGACAGGCAGACTAGGGGACTTGTCGGTCCGGCATATTCCCAATGCGTCTCCTTTGTCAGAGTCCAAGAGGGGGGGGAGTACCTTCTATGATTGTGAAGAGGGGGATGAAAAAGACGCGATACCAACGAGAGAGGGGGAGACGGAAGCGGAAACGGAGGAGGGTACTGCAGGGGGGGGGCAGGAGGGCGAGTCTCCAAGGATCCCGATGGATAATCGGGGTGCCAGCAAGGGAGACGGCGATCCTGCTCGAGATGAGGGAAAGAAAAATTTAGGGGGGGGAGGGAGGGCTCCACACCGAAACTCTGTAAAGAGATCGGAGGAAGAGAAAGTTTGTTCTCCGCTTTCGTCTCCCAGTTCTGAGCCTTCCCTTTCTTCCGTCTCTAATACCAACAAAAGAGCCTCCCTGACAGGAAGTTGGGGGGGGGCAGATCACCTTCGCATTTTCCATGGTCGAAATCTTTGTCTTCCGTTTCTTCCCTGGACCCTCTGTCATCAGCTGTCGTCCCTCCAAATGGGGTTCTCTAGCCTGCCCGGTAGACCCAAAAGGCAGGTCTCCCGCAGCTCCGGGGGGTTCCTTCTTGGTTCTACTCACGTAGGACTGTCTGCAGCTCCGAATGCCGTCACGCCCCATGTGCATGCCGTGCTGGATGTGTCTGCGGGGCAGCTCAGGCTCCTGCCTGTGTTGCCGGGATCAGGGGGGACGGGAAGGGAGAGAGAACCGAGTGCAGCAAACGGGGGTTTGGCTGTTGGGAGCAGCAAACAGCAGGCTCCAGTGGCATCGTTCGTTTCTGCGTCCGAATCGTCGCCTGGTTCTTCAGTCCCCCCCCCTCCTGCCCTGTCTCCCCGTTCCTCTGAGAGACGCCGACGTTGGGTTCTCCTCCGTCTCCGTCGGGTGTCCCAGTTAGGGGGGCAGGCCTTCGCCTCTCTGATCGCAGAGCTGGAGGCAGAAGCGGAGAGAGATAGGGCCCGTCGAAAGTCCGCACAGGAAAAACAGGCTGCAGCGGCGGCCGCGGCAGCAGCTGCTGCCGCAGAAGCAGAGTTGGGGGAGGCGTCTGAAACACGGGGGGGGGTCGAGGCAGAGGTTTCAATGTCTTCAGGCAAGACGAAGAAAAATTCAGGGTGGGGTAAGGACAGGAGCGGGGGAAAGGAGGAAGGAAACCCGCGGACGAACTATCTGTCCACTGCCTTATTCACAAACGTGAGAGGTCTGCTTTCTTTTTCCCGTGCAGCCCCTGCCGCTGGAACTGCAGTCGGCTCTGTGCCTGGCCGCAGTCGCCAGTCCACTGCAGCCACCCCTGTGTCCCATGCCAACAGAGACGGGGGTGGGAGTGTAGGAGGGGGCATGGAGAGGGGAAGCATGAGTCCTTCCCGGCAATGGTCGGACTCCTCGATGATGTCCGTGCTCCAGAGTGACTTTGACGCTCTGGAGGCTTCACACCCCTCTTCCCTCCTGGAGGCAGGGGGCCTGTGGGGAGAGTCTCTCAAAAGTGCGTGTGAGCTGACAGAGGCAGACAAGAAATTCTCCAAAGATCTCCTGGCAGCCGCCGAGACGGGGCTCAGTGACGCACGCATGCGCCTTGCTGAGGTGGGGTTAGAGATCACGTGTGAGGGGCTAGCTTTTATCAGCTCCTCGAGGGAAAATTTGGACGGCAGGGGTGATGAGAGTGCGACCCGTGAGGGAGTCGAAGAGCTTGACGAAAAAAGTCAGGCTCGGGTGCTTCGGGCTCTTCGTAAAGTGAAGAGCAGATTGGACTCTGTAGAAAGAGACCTGAAGGTTGGTTGCTGGGCTAGTGCGTTGATTGTTTGTTTTTTTTTGCGTTTTCTCCGTGGCCCACTCTCCTTCTCTCTGGTTTCTTTTTCTTTCTTTCTTTCTTTCTTTCTTGCACTTTTTCCGCTAACCGCTTTCCCCATCTTTTTGTATGCACGATTCCGGCCTCACGTTTGAAAGGGCTTCTGTTTCCCTCTCCTCTCATGGTCGTCGTCTCACTTTGTTCATTCTTCTGAAAGAGCAGTGTTCTTTCCAGTGGTTTTTGGACCACAAAAACTGTCTCTGCATTTCTCTCTCGATCCTCCTGTGTCCTTTGCCTGTGGCTGCAGCAACGGATTCGGCATTACGTCGCATCTCTTTTCGGCTGCGCGCTTCCTCTGATTCCTGAATTGGGCAGCAGGAGCAAAAGCCCGAGCTCAGTTGTGAGCAGCCTCCCGATAGGCGAATTCGGCGTGCAATTTGTTCTCGCCTGGCTTGCGACTTTCAACTTTCTCCACTTCCTTTCCTCCTGCTCCTCCGTCTCCCTTCCCACCAAAGTTCTCGAAAACGGACTGAGCGCTTCGGGTTCTCAAAGTCCAGGAGGGCGTCCCTCGAAGGAGAAAGACAGAGGGGGATACAGGAGGGGGTCCTCATCGTCGGGTGGGAGGGGGGGGGAGAGGGAGAAGGAATCTTCTTCTTCTTCGTCCGGCAACAAGAAAAAAAATGAGGGGGGGAGGTCTGCGGATGGGCAGACGGGTAACGCTGACGGAGTGGGGGGCAGTCATCGAGATATTGCAGACGCTTCCGGCCACAGTCACGGTGCGAGTTTCCAGTCAGGAGCCTTCTCGAGTCTGGCCGGGTTTTTCCATTCGACTTTCTCTTTCGGGGGAAAGGAGGGGGAGGGTGCACGGGCAGATGCCGCCCTAGCAAACGCAGCAGCAGTAGTCGCAGACCCTACAGTTGCCGTAGGGGTCGAGACGGCTGCTGTCTCTGCAGAGGGCGTTGAAGTTTCAGGTAGCGGGCAGGAGGTTGTTGAGACAGTAGGGGCAGGGGGGGCAGCGATAGACCCGTCTGGGACGAGCCCTGTGTCTGCGCTTTCCCGAAAGACCGCAAGTAGTGAGGGGGTAGATTTGGGGATTACAGCAGCATCTCCGGCAGTAGAAGTAATTTTGGAAGTGGACGAAGAGGATGGAACAGAGGGGGGAAAGGGGAATGGGGAGGGGGGGCGGAGTGAGGAGGGTGAAGAGGGGGGGAGTGATGAAGTAGAGTCTCAGGGGGGGATGTTGAGTGCGATTGGTCCCGATGCTTCGACTTTCGGGGGTTTGGGCGAAGGTGTACCGAGGCCTTTGGGGGATTTGGAGGATGATGGTGAAATGGGTGTGCAGGGGGGCGCTTTCGAAGTGTCAGTATCCGGCTGGGCCGGCAGTCTGAATCCTTTCGGTGATGAAGAGGAAGAGGAAGACCAGGGGCAGGTAGAGGTAATGGAGGGGGGGGACGGGTTTGGCTTTGCAGAGGGAGAAGAGGGAGAGGGGGGGGGGAGCGAAGGTGTTCCCGGTCAGTCAGGAGAGGGGGCCCAGTCACCTTCAGCGTCCACACAGCAACCCCCTGCCTGGATGGCAGACATCGACGCCTTCCTTGCAGAAGAAGAGGAGGGGAGTGTGGGGAGGACGACAGAGACACCAGGATCCCAAAGTTTGGACGCAAGGGGTGATATGAGGAACTCAACCCCCCCCCTGCGACACGGGAGCGAAGGGTCATACCCCCTCTCGCAAAAGAGCCCTGGTTTGAAACCCGTGATGAATTTGAGTGACTTTATTGGAGCAGAGGCAGAGGATGTTCGTGTTATGAACGGAAATTTGTCTGAGAACGACCCAGAGAAAGGTACAGAGACAAAAGGGGGGGGACCGCAGCTGGGAGTAACAGAAATTTCCCTTTCAGTCGCAGCAGGACAGGCCTTGCTTGTCTGTCTCGAGTTGTCTCTCCCCCGAAATGACCGAATTGACGCCCTCGCCGCGTCTCTCCGCACTTCTCTCGCGGCCGTGACACCCCTCCGGCTGGGATGGCAGCTCAACGTCCACAAACACGACTTGTCTTTTGGGTTCTACGCTGACAGTGCGTTGACTACCCCTGTGAGCTCTGCCACAGACTTCCACTGGGCACAGACGGAGAGTGACCCTGCCGTGATGGCCGCGCCTTCCACGGCTCTGCCCGCAGTGTCTGCATTTGTCCCCCTGTGCGGGCCTGGTCAGCAGGAGCGTTCGCTGTCCCTCGCACATGCACGGGGGCAGAGCGTTGCAGAATCCAGCCTTGCGGGTCCCTCGTCCTCTTGGGCAAGGGGCCAGAGCGGCCCGTTGTATGGGAAGACATCACCATCGCTGCAACACCGCTCACCCGCCCGTGTGTCGGGGCTTCTCTCTCCCTCCGTCAGTTCCCGCATTCCCCCGGGGGGGGATGCACCCAGCAAGCCCCCTCTGTCCTCCCCCGTTTCAACAGGCAGCCGTCGTCTCGTTGCCTCGCGTCCCCTCTCGGGGTCGTCTACGTGGGTCCAGACGTGCTGCATGCCCATTCGGGCGGCGCGGCGTGTGCGGGATGTGGGGGGGCATTCCGTGTCTGGGCGATCTAGCTCGGCCTCCTGGGCCATGTCGCGTCTTGCCTCCTACCGAAGCTCACAGCACACAAATGCGACACCGGGACGAAACACTACAGGGGAAGGGGGGGGGGGTGAGGGCAGTCAAGGAGGTGCCTCGGCTGCCTCTGCTGGGTGTTTGACTTTGCGACTTCTTTGTCCGTCTGTTGAAGAGAAGGAGGCTGTTGTGGCTCCTCCGCGTTCGCATGAAGGAGCAGGGGACGGGGCAGAGGAAGCAGAATCGGGAGAGCCCGATGACCCCCTCTTTTGCAGGGCCCGACTTGTTTTTTGTCTAGATAACTGCCATTCCCTGTTTAAACCCAAAAGATGCGTGTTGCGTGTGTCGGTGCGACCGGAGCTTGCAGCTGCCTGTGAAGGAGAATTCGTTGCAGCGGGGCCTTTCGGGGATTTGGAAACCTCCGCGTCAGTCCTCGGACCCTCCCACGTCCCTCCCGCTGCTACAGGGGGGATGAGAGGAGACGGGGAGACGGCAGGGTTAGGTGAGCACGCAGGAGGTGTAGAGGAGCAGCGTGGGGGATCTGTGTCTCTGGCAGATTCTCAAAGAAGCACCGCATCGGATGTGCATGAGCCGCCAGTAGTTGCCCCAAGGGGTAGCCTCCCCCCCCTTTCACCATCTCCCATTTCAGCCTCACCCGCCGCTGCCCTAAGTGGCGCCCCCGGAGGCGGTGATGACGCTGCCGGGGGTGCAGTGGGGGGTGTAGGGGAGAGCCAGACAGCAGCCGGAGATGACAGATTGCACCGAATGCTCTGGCGACCTTTCAAGCAAGTCGCCTCCGGTTCGTTCCCTGTCGGTTCCACGCAGCTTGAGGTTGTTGACTTGAGAGACCTGCAGGCCCTCCCTTCGTCTGCAGTCGCTCTGACGAATTCCCGTCTCCCCGCAGAGCAGAGACTTGAAGGCTCCTCCCTCCACTGGAGTGTCAGTATAGGACAGACAAGAGAAGGGGCAGGGGTTGAAAGAGAAGGGTTGGAGGGTGGAGCCCTCTCCATGTCTGTGCGGGATGGAGGCGGTGCCGTCTCGCGTCACGCTCCCTGGAGGCGAAGCAGCAAGGGGGGGGGGAGGCCCTCGAGGGACGGATTGGAAGGCCATGCGGGAGGGTTCGTACAGCATTCGCCTAGGCATTCGCACGATAGAGGGGCAACGCAAATGGCCGTTGAAGAAGCAAATGACTTGATGCAAAGGGAAAGGTATGGATACCTATAGCATTTTCCGACCTGATCATGCATGAAGGCATTGAAGGCAACTGTAAGAAGCCCGGCCCAGAACAGAACATTAAAAGCCATCGACGGCATTATTAGCCATAGGGGTCTAGATACGGGGGGGGGG
>JAHBMJ010000889.1:0-17770 GCA_018398765.1 Chromera velia | reverse complement strand
GGGGGGGGGGGGGTGGCGTAGTATATAGAGATGTGCCTAGGGGCTACGCCTTAAGGGCGTTGTATATAAAGGCATTTTGCCGCCCCTAGGGTGTTTTGATTGTGTTGAATGTATAAGGTCTTAGACAGGCTACACCCCTTCATTCACAAAAAATTGAGCTAAACTCATGAATAATCATATTGTGCTACAGTGCTAGTCAGATCCAGCCGAATCTAGCCAATTTACATCAGCCTACGCCCTTTAATATATCATGCAAAATCTAGTCATTATAAATCAAAATCAAACATGATTCATTCATTTTTGTCTGTTGTGGAAGAAGGTCTTTATCAGCATACGTGTCTGAATAAAAGGGCTTTTGAACGCTTGTGCATCGCCTTGCATAGAAAGCGCTCTTCCAACGCCCCCTTACGACCTCCTACACCCCTGTAAGGGCGTTGTATATAGCCGTTGGCCAAAGGCCGACGCCCCCCCCCCGAGGTGCTATACTTAGTATACACGCAAAGCCGATAACACCCCTTCATAGGGTGTTGTGATAGCAATTCTAGACCCCTATTATTAGCCCCTTGCTTTGTCCCTCTTGTCCAGCCACCTTATGGCGTCCAGACAGAAGGTAAAGCGAGGGTAAGAACCTTAGGAAGATCTAGGGAAGAAACGTGAGCAACACTAACTTAAGCAACACTTTACAAGAGGTTTGGCTCTATATCAGTTTAAGCGCTAACGCGATCTCTCAGTGGGATTCCAATCAACTGGATGCATTCTATTATGTACAGTTTCTACTCATTCCTCTCTCTCAGACTCTTAGGAGCTCTCTTGATCTGTGATGAACAGACATCAGACTCAAACGATGCTATCCGTTGCTTAAGTGACGTGTTGCTTGAATGCGAAGGTCATATGCAGACTCGACTTCAATAACTTTGATCGACGTGCGCAACACGTACATGCATGTAAGTCGATTGCGTATATATGTACACGGTGGCGGAGCATGGCGTCGGTACGCGGGCTCTGAGTCATTCAGATACAGCACATGCGAGGGTCCAGAGGACGGCGCCACAGGGTAGGACTCCACAGATCCCCCCCGGCCACGGACAAGAAAATTGTGTCCCCGCGATCAGTCAGACTCATTCGAGCATGCGCAGAAAGGGAAAAAAGGCGAGCAAAAGGACACGATCAACTACACACAATGCAAACCCATGCAACCAACAGAACACCTTCAAGGAGGTAGTCGAGAAAATCTAGACGCGAAAGCTGATAAGCAGAAAAGTTTCCTCCCGTTGATGCAAGTCAATCAGATTAACGTACGCAGAGGTACTATCACCACTGCCTCGCTGGCAACGCCAACCTACCAGATCTTTCCTCGAAAAACCTGTTTTAGGGACGTTGGCTTGCTCGTAGCCTGCAAAAGCATACCATCTCTACCTGACGGCAGTCTGAGAGCCCGTCACTCGATGGCCGCAAGCTTCCTAATGTAAGGTTTTACGTTTCCCCAGCTTTCTATTAACCTCTCAGATCTCCGTGAAAGAAAGAACAAGACGGAAATACTAGACAGAAAGAGCGATAGAGAGCAAGACACAGTGAGGCCCACGCGGTATCCGTGTGGTCATATGTACACATGCATCACCATGCTGATGCATGCGCTCACAGTCGTCCACCTCATTTTTTTCTTTATTTTCTTTTTTTCATTTTCCTTCTTTCACTTTCTTACTTCTCACTCCCACTTTGCTTTCCCCTCTTTGTCTTCTTTCCTCCTCTGAGGCGCCGGCCTCGCACCAATGCGGCAAAGTCAGATAAGCAAACGCGGCTACATGGAGGCAAAAGTAAAGGACATGAACTCTCAACAACACACCCCATATGACAAGAGTTCATTTCGATGCTGCCAGTAGAAAAGGCAGCCACAGCAAGAAGACAGAGAAGCAAACGACCGAAACTGGGAAAAGAAAAGAGCAGACCGATCGACCTTCTACCGAGCAACAAACAGACAGACTCAGAGGGATACGTGCAGCCAATCAAAGAACTAACGGGGCAAAAGTTCAGGCATGCACGTGCGTGGATACACGCTCCCACCACATCAGATCTTCACATTCATAAACGGGATAGTATTAGAGGGCATCGGAAAGCGATAGGTTAGAAAGTGGAGACGGTGCCAATACAAAAATTCTAAGAGGGACAGACAAGCTCATTCCAACAAATCTCCACTCTTCAAACTCTTGTGCAGTCCCACCGTTTCCTTTTTATCTCATTTCTCCTTCATGTTACCTTCGTTTCCCTTGAAGCAAGACGGAAAAACAAAGCATCTCCAACACCTCCGTGGTCTCAAAAGAAAGACGCAGATCGAACACCACCAACAACAAAGTGATTGAAAAGAAAAGGGCGGAACCGACGGAAGGAAAGAGGTAGCCAACTCCGTTTCCTAACTTCGTTCCACCTTCCCTCACTCTCTCTCTCTCTTTCTCAGACCAGCCTGCCGGAAGGAGGCGGGTGACAGAGAGAATAGTACGCCTGCAAACAATCCCATTCCAGCTTTTTTAATTTTCTGAATGCAAGTAGACGGGCAAACGGAGGTTCGAACAAAACGTAAAGAGACGGAGAAACCAGAGGGCGGCAGCAGAAAGCCTCACACATATATATTCATATACATGTATTCACATCTCTTCCTCCTCTCTCTTCTATTTCACTTCCTTCCCGAAGACTGCATGCACGTCTTCGCCTGTTGTCAACAACACCGTAGATCGACCGAATACACAAGAACAGACATCAACGAATGAATGGCACCTGGTCAGACCTATCGGAGGGAGACGCCTGGCGGCACACTGTCTGGCTCCATGCAGATGCTTGCGCAGAGACGGCTGGCTCCACCAAGGCTCCCATCAACTCCCGTGCTGCGAGGGGGAGAGGCGATACCCAGAGACCCCAGAGGGCTTCCAAAGCACCGACATCCCCCTGCAGGGAGAAGATACAGAAGGGACAAAGAGACATGCACGGGCTATTCCCTCGTTTTTTTTTTTCGTCTTCTTCTCTTCTCGTTGAAACAGACATCTCTTTCTGTTTCTCTTAAGATTCGTTCTTTCTTTGCTCCTCCTCTACTCATTTTTCCTCAGCCTCTTCCAGTCTCTTTCTCTCAAAGAAAGAAACTCTCAAAGAGAGAAACTAAGGATAACACGAAATGTTTTAAAGTAGCAGACGGAAACGAAAAGGAGACAGCGAATGAAGGCGCCCTCTTATGCGCTCGTCTAGGCGCTCGTCTAGGCGCTCGTGCTCTCAGCCATACAAGGGGTCTGACTCCTAAGCCACATACAAAACAAAGCCAAGAGAAGCCGCGAGAGAAGAATGGTCACTCTTCCAAGGGGAGTTCCAGAAGTTCCGAATGCGCGGCACGTGCGGTGCTTGACTTGTCGTTCTCGCAGTCTGCCTCTTTGATGCTCAGCTTTGCATTGAGCTCAATCCTTCTCTCAAGTTCAGAGCAGGGGTGCAAGAGCGGTCTCAGGCAGTCGTGGGCACACGCAGGCATAAACGCATGGCGGTGGCAATCAGGCAGTCCTCTGCCCCCGTCTTATATGTAGCTGACGTAGGGGTAGGCAATTGACTTCGAGTTCTCGTTGACAGAAGGGCTCGGCCGTCTTATCGAGCACAAACACATTTTGCGCGTGTTAGTAGCTGCATAAAAGGAGGGAAAGAAGGGACCGGACACATTGCAGACTGCTCCACTGGTCTCTTTTTATCTTGTTTCTTCTTTCTGTCTCATTTTATCCCCTTGCTGCTCCTTTTGACACATGAACTCTCAACTCTGGACAAAAGATGCTCCAGTCACACTCAGTCGCTAGTACTTTGTATGCTCTCGGCCAGCCTCGATTTGATTTGCCCCCCCACCCTGAAGCAACCCCCCTCTCTCCCTCTTCCCCCCCCTTTTCCCCTCCCTTTCCCTTCCCCTTTGTCCCCCCTTTTTACCCCCTCTTCCCCCTTCCCCCCCCTTCTCCCTCCCTTTCCCTTCCCTTCCCCTACGACCCCCTCTTGCCCTTCCCGGTTAGTTAAAAATATGCCGGCGCCGGTAAGAGACGAGGCGGTAGCTGCCGTGTGCCCTACTCTATCTCTCAGTAGGTCTGCCGCGACCCTTCTGCCTCTCTTACCATCAAGGACAGGCTCGATGTTATTTTATAATACCCCTTCCTTACTTCTCCCTCCTTCCTACTCCAGGCTCGCCGCGTCGGAGTCCCAGAGCAGAAGGCCCTCCCTGGCTGGCACACCGGCCGTCACTGCGTTATTCCATATGGTACGCCGCCATCCATTCCTTCTGTCTGTTTAACATGCAAGCAGAGTCTTGCACACCCGATCGAACGGCTACTCATTGAACGATCCATACGATAGACGGACAGCCAGAAGCGACAAGCTCTCTCTTGGAAGAAAGTGATAACCTTACAAACACATGGGAGAGGCGAAGGGCATCTTCTTATGTTTTAACGCTGTCAGAGGACCAGTCCAGACAGACCTAGACATGCTAGATGTGCTTGCAGGCCACGAAGGTGGTCAGCCTTGCGCAGACAAGCAAGCAACTAACAGCAAAGACAAGTGAAGGTGATCAGCTGACACTCATCCGGAAGACGGAGACAGTTACAGAATCAAAAGGCATAAAAAAAGCACTCTACTGGCTATTTGGATTGCGATCTGCTCATAGGCAGCATTCTCAATGAAATCAGGCTCCTTGAAATCCCGAGCAACACCAAGCAACATCTCCACCATCGGCTTTGGCGACCTCCAACGATCTTCGGGCTCTCCACCTAAGGACAAAGGCAAAGTCCAGGATCAGACTCGAAGGAAATCTCCGAAACAGGGCTTCAATCAGCTTGGGACACAAGGGAATGCTGAATTCCCCCACTCACAGACTTTGCTTGACCGTGCCTATATCGTTGCAATCGGCTTTCAACGGTTGCATAAAAGGACACATCTGATCTCCATCACAGAAGGAAAACAAGAGTCGACACTCATCGAGCTGAGCAGTCACCACAATGCTTTGTTCCTCCTGTCCAGCCACCTTATAGCGTCCAGACAGAAGGTAAAGCGAGGGCAAGAACCTTAGGAAGATTTAGGGAAGGAACGTGAGCAACACTAACTTAAGCAACACTTTACAAGAGGTTTGGCTCTATATTAGTTTAAGCGCTAACGCGATCTCCCAGTGGGATTCTAATTAGCTAGATGCATTCTATTATGCACAGTTTCTATTCATTCCTCTCTCTCAGACTCTCAAGAGCTCTCTTGATCTGTGACAAACAGACATCAGACTCAAACGATGCTATCCGTTGCTTGAGTGACGTGTTGCTTGAATGCGAAGGTCATATGCAGACTCGACTTTGACAACTTTGATCGACGCACGCAATACGTACATATATGTAAGTCGATTGCGTATACATGCACGCGGCGGCAGAGTATGGCATCGGCACGCAGGCTCTGAGTCATTCAGATACAGCGCATGCAAGGGTCCAGAGGGCGGCGCCATAGGGTAGGACTCCACACCCTCCTCAAGATTTAAAAGTGAACTTAATCTAAATATAATAATCACGTTACTACATGTATATTTTTTATTTTAGTTTTAATTTTGTTGATTAGATACTATTGTTTATTAATTGATATCATTTACTCTATACCGTTTTATACTAGTTTATATAGGTTTTATATCATTAATTTGCTCATGTTATGTTTAATATGATAGGGTTTTGATTGATCGATTGAGTGATTGATCGGTTCTACACAAGGTAAATTATAATAATATTCATCATCATCACTGCATATACATCATCGCCATTAGCTATAGGCAACGTTTGGCAGTAAAAGATAAGGCAGTTTATTCCTACGAGAGTGTCAAATTCAATCTATTGTGTTAGTAGATTACCTGTATAGCAATAGTAAACAAAATTCCATGCAAACTTAGCTCCAAATCAAGCTCCAAATACAGCTAAAGGCAGGTCAGCACTACATTTGTAAAAAAAAAAAAATGTATAGACCTAGTGTATAACACTGTACGTATATAAACACCTAAGTTTAATAAACACTCAATTTTTCCCAGTTTAAAATTTTTCTAAAAAATTTTTTGCCTTTAATATAAATTGTTAAAATTAAGTATGGAACTCAGCCATTAAAGAAATAAGAACAAAAATATAACCACTGTTATTATACTCTCGGCATGCAGCCTAAAACTTAAATTTTATCATCAATTTTTATGAGACAGTGCCTGACAGGATCACTAGCACAAATTTTTAATAAAAAAAACAGTCCAATGGTATAGTATAGTGAATCACTAGTGATTCAACTCAGCTGGTAAACAAAGGGATGTGGCGTTACATCCGAGTCATATTGATCAGTATTCATGTGCACTGTGAAAGATCTGTACCATACTATACAACTTAGTAGCATGAATTCAGCTTTAATAATCTGATTTAATATTTGTGACGGAATGTCATGTGTCCGGTGGTGTCAGGTCCCCCGTAGCCCTTTTGCTTCTGCTTGAGAAGCTTCACCCGACACTGACACCCCTGCCTGATCGAGTTCTTCTGCTGTTCCGACACCAACATCTCCTTCTTCTCCCTTTCCCACAGACCTCACGATTGAATCCTTGTTCTCGGCTCTCGTGGATATCCACTCAGTAACAGCAGAGATAAAAGGCGGATCAACACGGCGATCTTGTGTGTACATCTCGCGCGTGCACTTTCTCCCTCCGCAAGGTTTGAATAGATGGTCGAGGTCGTCGAAGTCTCTCACTGTGATGTCGTGAGAAAGACCCGAATTGACCACTGCGGCTGCGATCTTGCGACCGTCCTTGTACCAGTCTGTCTGAAAGTCCCCCTTCCCATTCACGATCAGGATGGGAGCTTTTAGCGATGCATACAGACCGTCTACGTCTAGATGGAAGTGCTCGTACCACCATTTTTTGATGGGAAGCACTTTTGTTTCCCAAACAAGATGGACAAGTTCTTCCCAATCTTCCCCCACCACACCCCAATCTGGCTCCCTTTTCTCCTTGACTGCCGTCTGAATCTCCCGCTGCAGTGCCATATGGGCTTCAACACTCTCCTCTGAGCGCCCTGCCACTTGGCGTTTTGTCTGTTCTAGAGTCAGGTCAAAGAAGTTCCTCCCTGACGCTGCCATCAAGACTATCCCCCCAACTTCAGTCGATGACTCGTTTGCAAGAAGTGCCGCTGTGATGCCCCCTTCTGAGTGACCAATCAGAAAAATGCGTTTTGGATCTACCTCTTCTCTGCTTCTCAAGTAGTCCAGTGCTGCCCTTCCATCCCCAACGAAGTCATGGAAGCCCACCTCCTCCCACGGTGTATCGACCGGAACTTCACTCTGCCCAGCGCCTCGATCATCCCACCTCAGCACTACATTGCCGGAGGAAGCGAGGACGTCTAAAAGCTCATGAGTTCCAATATCAATGTTTCCCTGTGTGCCGTTCCGGTCTTGGAGCGACGTTCCTGAAAAGAACACAACGGCCGGAAAACGTTCTTGGGAGTCTTCAGTCGACCTAGGCACGCTTAACGAGCCTGCAAGCTTGAATGCCGCAGCCGTATCTGTTGCTGGTCTTTCAAAAGACACTTCGGTAGTCGAGAACGGCACTGAATGTGGTCCTGCTGCTTTGCACGTCGGGGGCGGTGCTGCAGTTGTCCCTGCAAGACCCGCAACAGCGACCGCCAAGGTACATAGAGCTTGCCTCATTGCTCGGGGGACATCTATATACGAAGTTTCTCGATTCTGCGCACTTCAGATGTGTTTCGAACAAAGATTTGTGTCAAGACCAGCTATGCGTCTGTCCATCGCGCAGGGTGAGAGCTCCATATAGACTTTGGCTCCCTCGAATGATTTATCAGATTTGACTGACCTTTGTTCAAATGCGTATTTCGTTCTTTTTGTCGCGGTATGTCAGGCATACTTCTCGCCGCGCGCACGAACAAAACGCGCGAGATTCGCATTTTGCTGGATCGGAGCTAGTGCGTGCACACCGATACAAGCTCGATCGTATATATACGTGCACAAGTATGCACGCCCGCGGCTTGCATGTCAGTGACGACTTTGTCGGAGTCCGACCTCGGTCTGCATGTGTGATCGAGTTGATTGCCAAGGATGTGACGGACAGAAGGTTTGGTCAGGACCGCAAAGCTTGTGTGCGTTGATGTTCGTACCTCACTCCCAGTTCCGTTCTTCGAACACGAACACCTGGTGAATGGTTTTGAGAACCTCGCCCAATCCTGTATAACACAAACCTTACGGGTCAGATTGACTGACCCATATCAGCTTCTTTGCCTTTTCCTTGTCCAGGATCAGAAACAAGGAGAGGGTTTGGGAGGACAGGTCAATTTCATCTTTGCATTATTTGATTCACACTTCGGCACACCTCTGTTTGCTTTACGGACGTTGAAAGCTTCGCAGCACAGAGAAAGGGGGCAATGAGTGGCCAAGACCTCGGACAGCCCTCCGGCACCTTCAGCAAGAAGGGAAGCGACGAGAGCGTCGAGGTGAAGTTCAGTAAGGCGGGCATTCAGAAGCTCTCGGAAACGATGGCAAAGTCGATGGAGAACTTCAAGGAGTCCTTCAAGTTCAAAATGCAGCACTCAGACGAAGACCAGGAAGATGGGGGGGGGGAGGGGGAGAACGAGAGGGAAGGGGGGGAGAGGAAAGAAGGCGATTCCAGAAGTCAGTCACCCTCAAGGGGAGGGATGGGACAGTTGAAGATGATCAGCAAGCTAACGAAGCTGGAAGCGGCACGAGAAGAGGACTCGGCGTATCTAAAGGTCAGCCAAGCTATGCGGCAAATCTTCTCTCACCATCCACATGTGTCTGATTCTCTCCGTCTCTCTCCTCCTCTCAGCTTGATGGAATGGACGCTCCCCTTTTCCTTGCCCCCCTCCGTCGCTGGCTCGCCCTCTCCCTCTTTCTTTTCCCCCGTATCGTCTCCTATCCGCCCTCTCTCTCCCTCTTGTTTGTGTGTGTGTGTGTGTGTGTGTGTGTGTGTGTGTGTGAAAGTGTATGGCAGGGCCTGCAACACCCCTTCCTTTACGCAAGCAAAGGCAACAAAGCCTCTCCATGCACCCTCCCCCCCCCCAATGTGCAGGCGGTCGACGGAGCCCACAAGTCCCTCGACCAGCGTCTGTGCCAGCTGGAGGTGGTCCTCGGGAATTTCATCACGGCGCCCCACAGAGGCTACGGAGCCCCCAAACCGGCACCAGCGAGGGCAGACAGCAGTGGGAACACGAGGGAAGGAGAGAGGGGGGGGGAGGGACAAGAGGGAGACGAAACAAACGCAAACGAAGCCCAAGACGTGCAACGCAATACAGAGAAACAAAGCAATTCAGCCCAGCCTGCAGACATCCTGAACAAGGTGGAGAAATGGAGACGAAGCTCTTCGTCCGATAGCGGATGGGGAACTCTGGAGGTTCGTCTCTCTCTGTCTCTCTGTCTCTCTCTCTCTCTCTCTCTGTCTCTCTTTTTCTCTCTGTCTCTCTTTGTTTTTCTCTTTTTATCTTTCTCTCTTTGTCTTTCTCTTCGTCTTATATTTCTTCTTTCTCCCTCTCTTCAGGGGACAGACAGGCAGTTAGACAAAGAGACACACATATATACAGACAGACAGACCAAATGGTCAAAGGAAAGGGGCTTCATGCGGGCGATTTTTTCCCATCTCTCCGTATACAGATGCAGTGGCACGGGTCGTCCGCGCTTTGTCATCAGAATCGAAGAGATGAATCAATCTATGCATAAACTAATTAATGAATATGTTGGTGATGAAACACATGAATGAATGGAGAAAAAAAAAAAAGGACCGGGTGACGGAGTGAGTGAATGAGAGGATTCTGGCATTAACGAATGTATATATACATGTATGTATGTGTGTATACGAATGAATAAATGCATGAATGCAGGAAGTTCTAGCTCAAAACCTGACACTTCGGCAACAGCTAGAGCGGCTTCTTTACAAAGTCAACAAGAGAAAACAACAGGTCAGTCTGAAAGTCATTCAACCTGCATGGTAGGCAGGGAGGGAAACAGAGATGCAGGCACAAAGCTGGAGAGCGTCCCAATGTCCAGCGAAATGGTAAAGTCGCCAGAGCGCATTCACTACTCTCAATCCGATAAGTAGGAAAGGCGAAGACGCTGACTTTTTCTTACATTCTGCCAAGGGCTTTCTTTTTCGATCAAATGCGCATTTTTCCTCACGTAAAGGCATCGAAAAGTCATAGTGAGAAGAACAATTCCTATTGAAATTCGGGTGATGCGCTGGGAACAGGTCCGGGTTCTGTCCAACGACGTCGACGGCGTGAGGGAGGGAATAGAGGGAGTCAACGAGAAGGTGACGGGAACACAGGCACAGGTCGTGCAGATGAGAGAAGGTCAGGCAGTCAGTCAGGCAGTCAAGTAGGCTGATACGGACACAGACAAGACTTCAAATAGGCGGCCAAGGAAGGGATCTGGTCTGCAAAGGGGTCAGAAAAGGCTTCGCAAACGGTCATTCAGTCTACAGAGGGACGCAAACCTCGACTGAAAAAAAGGCAAATCTTCAAGTTACCCACCTGAGGTTATCGTCATGCATAGAGAAGAGTTTTTGAGATTGACTCACGTTTCTTCCGTGCGGTTCATGAAGACGTGGACATGCCCAGAGGCGTTTTCTCGTCCGAGTTTTCCTCCCTTCTATTTTCTCTCTCCATTCTCCTGCCTCTCTCTCTCTCTCTGTCTGTATGTGTGTGTGCATGCATGCAGAGATCAACGAGTTGCGACGCATGATGGCCTCTTTCCAGGACCAGAGCCAGAGACAGGCCACCAGATTCGAGAAGACTACCGCGAGGTTTGAGTCCGAGCTGACTGCCCTGAGGGAACACATGCAGAAAATCGGACTTTTCGACCAAAACGTTGCAGACATGCTGGCGAAGGTGAGGGATCTAGAGCTAGGGCTTGGAGTCGTTGGGATGAGTGAATGATTGATCTCGGTCGTATTTGACAATCATACAACGGGTTTGCAGACATAAGCACATGAGTCTCCGTTCATCCCTCCCTCCTGCTTCCACGTCCTTTCGGTATTCGACACATGAGTCTCTGTGTCTCTCTCCTTGTAGAAGCAACCACTCGTTCTCCTCTCCCATCGTTTTCAGTCCTTGTCCATGCAGTCCGTTGCTTGCATTTCCTCTTTGTTCAGTGGAATTCGATCAATCAAGCCTCTGTATCCGTGTTTGCTTGGTTTTGTTTTGTTTTGTGTGTGCAGGCCGACGAACGGCGTCTCCTCCTTCAACAGCGCGTCGAGAGACTCGAGGAGATTCTTCGGAACGCGAATCTGGGATTTGACCCTGAGTTGTTGGACGATTGGAGGCAGAGGATGGAGGACGAGCAACGAAGGAAGTAAGTGCATCTGCATGTGTGAACTTGAAGACATGCAACTCGATGGGCAAGACTGAAAACCACCGTTTACAAAAAGAAAACGGTCGAAGCGTGGATGTCGTGCCAATTACAAGAAGGGCTTCTCCATTGTTGAAACTTGAAGAAGTGTGACGACCATGCGCAGCTAGTCCCTATTTCATTTTTTTGTTTATTGCATTCGACTGACTGTCTGCGTGCAGATTGTCTGACTGGAGCAAGCAGTTCGAGAAGCTCTCTCAGTCCTTGATGGCCTTCAAAGAAGTGACGGTGTCCCAGCTTCTCAAAGTCCTGGCAGACGCGAGATACACGAGACATCACCCTGCAATAGGGGGTGTCACAGTGGGAGGAGGTGGCGTGTCTGGCAGAGCCACTCCACAGCGTGGTGGTGCTCTGGTTCGCCTAGGTTCCCGTCAGGGTTCTGGGTCTTTCTCCAAGTCCCCAGCTGCCAGGGCAGTCACAGTGGCAGATCTGGCCGCAAATGTTCTCAAAGAAACGGAGCGGGCAGAAAAGGAAGAGGAGGATGCAGAAAAACCGAAAGAGATTGCAAACGCATTTGCGGACAAGGCAGTCGTAAAGCCTGCAAAGTCACCGGACCCGGCCGCCCGATCTCTCACTACTGCTCCTCCTCATCCATCTCTCGCCAAGTCATCCCCTCCAGACAAAGCGGTTGAAATTTCTTCTGGAGCAACAAAGACGGAACCTCCGCAAGATGCCACGGTTTTCGACAAGCAGACGAATGCAAGGACATCGATATGGAACAACCTAGATTATCACATGGAGGACAAGACGGAAGCAGGCGTGTTGAGAAAAAAAGAGAGGTACTTCCACGCTTGGCGGCTCTTCATTGAAATCAGACGAATGGTCAGTGGGTGGGTGGGTTCGTTCGATGTTGGGTGAGTGACAGTGATCTTCTTGACGGAAACCATGCAACGTAAAGCTCGGGGTGCTTTCGGTTTCATATGAGAGACGTGTCTTTCTGCTTTGAATGTGTGTTCCAATTGCCGTCGCCATACACATCCTTTGGAGACTCTTCCCTCTTGTATTTTGATTCTCTTGCAGCAAAAGGAAGCTGCAAAGGTTCTGACGAAACGACTGAGAAGAGTCACGGGAAGACTTTCCGTCCGTCTTTGGAAGAAGCAGGTCGGTCAGCTGCATCGGGGATCTCTTTTTTCTCCCGGCCCCTTTTCCTCCTTCCTTCCTTCATTCCTTTCTTCCTTCCTTTCTTCCTTCCTCGCACCCTTATTTTCTCCCTCCCTCACATCCTTCGACAAACTCCCAAGCGAAATTCTGCGCGTTTCCCTTCAATTTCATCTGCAATTCCCTCTCGCTCTTACCTGAGAGTCCTGCCCTCTTTCTGGAAATTTGCCTGCCTGCAGATCCGGTTGCTCCAGAGATACCAGCATCAGGCAAAGATCCAAAAGCTGATGGATGGCCTCGCGAAAGTCTCTGGTAAGTCATTCTTCAAAAAAATAGTTTCTCTCTCTCTCTCTCTCTCTCAAACACACACACACACACACACACACACACACAGAGAGAGAGAGAGGTCACTCGCACTATCTACCAATGTTTTCATGTGTGCTTGTGTCTAATAATCAATTTTTCACCTGCGTAATTCCCTATCCACCAGTAGAAAGGCTGCCCCCCCTTTATTGTTTTCGCCCTCACTGACACAGAACCTCTTCAATGCTCTCTCCTCCATTTCCCGTATTCGTTCATCCCCTCCAAATGTGTATGCAGCTGTTGTGGAGAAGCTGGCAGCCACAGGGGGGGACTGGTTGAAGGATCAGTTGAAGAAGATCCACGAGGCCCTGGAGGAACTGGACAGGAAGAAGATGGATGCGGTCGGTCGGCTTCCCTGACTGTTTTTCTGCTCCTCTCTTGTCTATCTGTACATCCAAATTCTACTCGGAACTTTGCACACGTGTGTGTGTGCTCTGACACGAGTGTGTGCTCTGCACTTGTTTTCGCTGTTTTGAAAGCTTCTGGACTTTCAGAATCAAGCGACCCCTGTGCTTCGAACTCCTTCTTGTCCCCTGGAGCCGTCCAGGTGCTTCCTTTCAGGCCATCGCCTCTCTCTTTATGAGACCTCTCCCACTTTGAGGACTCCTTTTTTCTATCTCCCTGAACATCAGTTGAGAGAGAATTCAATCGTGTGACTGCATGTGTGCAGGACAAGGGGCTCGCAATGGCAGGAGACTTGAAAAAACTGCAAAATCAGGTCTGTCAGATCAGCCGACAGGATCCCTCCCGGCTGTCTTTCTTTCTTCTGTGAGACGAAAATCCAGGCAGCTAATTTGGGAAGCGCTGCGACAGCTGCCTGCTGCGGACAGGCCGTGCGTTGACGCCGAAATATTTTCTTCGACAGTAAGAGTTTGAGCGTTTGGTTGCGTATGTGTGTGAGAGACGATGTGGGGGGGGGGGGGGGGGAGAGGAAGGAGGCGGGGGGGAGGTGTCATGCACTCTGGTTGTCTCGGCGTTGACGTACCGTCCACACAGATGGTCTCTATGAGTCCATTTTTCTCTGAATGCATTCAAACACTCTTTTCTTCTCGCTTGCAGCTGGACAGCCTCGAGAAGGAACAGAAGAAGGAGAACGACCAGATGCAGGAACAGATAGACGCCCTCGTTGCCGCAGTCAAGCAGCTGCAAGAAATGTCAAGCAACCCAGGTCAGTCAATTGCATCGGGGAAAATGAAATCAAGATATGTTCGCTCATCGGTTTTCACGCAAAGCTTCTTCCGTCTGTGGTCGGTCTGCAATGTCTCCTTCCTGGGCCCCTTTTGCAGACCCCCCGTCTCAATTGCGCCAGCCACACCAAAGTTCAGATCTTCGCAAGGATTGTGGTGTCTTTGCGTCTGCTTTAAGTTAATGCTTGCTTGACTGATTAAAGAATTCGCTGGCTGACTGTCGTGGCTGGCTGGGTGACTTCAGCATCGAGCAGAGCGATGAAGATCAGTGGAGCCCGTGTACTTCAGCATAGATTACTTGTGAATCGTGCAGATGAGATTGCAAACCTGAAGAAAGCGTTGGAAGACCTGAACCGAGACGTCTTCACGTGCTTGGAGGAAATTGATAAGAAATTGAAAATGTGTGCGACAAAGGTCAGCCGACCAATTTGGCAAATGGTGTGCCCTCCAGAGTCCTGATCGAATTACGCAACAAGACCTGTCTGTTGGCTCTTGGACCCGATTGTCCGCGAGAGGAGAGGAGAAAAGTGCATGCACACTCAGAGAAGAGAATCGATTGGCCTTGGGAGAATTAAGGAGTTCAAGAGGCACATGTTCGGCACTAAAATTCTTTGAGTTAAGTCAGATGGGGGGCAGTAGAAACGGAAGAATAGAGAGACAAAAAGAGCGAGAGAGAACGCTGTGTGCTTGGTGCCCAGGCCGCTGTGACGTTTGTCACCCTCTTTCTAATTTTGATTCCAACTTGAAAAACGAAGATTTGTGTTTCTCTCTGTGTCCCTCTTTCTGGAACTTCCAGCACAGTGATGATGTGTCCTGGGGCTTCTGCCTTTTGGGATCTGTCTGCTAACGTCTCTTTCTGTGACTTTTGTCTGTCTGTCTTTCTGCCTGTCTGCCTCCCTGCCTCCCTGTCTGTGTGTCTGTGTGTCTGTGTGTCTGTGTGTGTATGTGTGTGCAGGCCGAATTGAATCTGAAGGCAGACAAGGAGACGACAGACGCCCTCGAGGAATCAGTGAAGAAGATCCTGGGACTCATCGCGGATTTCTGGAAGAAGCACAACGCAGACCTGCAGAGACTTCGAGACGCTGTGGCTGCTCTGTTCGCTCTGCTGAACGGAAAGGGACTCAATTACATCCCAGCTCTCGCACAAGGGTGGGTATGCTTGGAAAGCGCAGTGCTTTGCGCTTTGCGAAAAGGATGTCAATGGCACACGTGCGAACGGATAAAACTCGCAGTCACATGGATGAATATGCACAGAAGGAAAAGCAGCTGTATGACCCCCTCAGGGCGGCAGAATGTCACATCACGGCAATGCTGCGTCCCGGTAGCTCCTTGCGACACTGTCCAGAGCTTGTTTAGTTTTGCTTTCTTTTCTTTTCTTTCTTCGATCAATCTCTCAGAAACATTCTTTTTTAGTCGACCTTTCTGAGAGCTTGAAGCATGGCACAAAATTCACCTGCGAGAGAGAAATGCAACTCCTTTTTCTAAACCACCTGCAGATACGACCCCAATTTTAAGTGTCTGTCCTGCAACGAGCACCCCGAGAACTTCTGGGAGCACATGTGTTTCGGGAATGACGGTCAGCTCTTCAAGTGCTCCAACGAGGCAGGCTTCGCTCTCAACAGCCGCCCCTCCCCCATGTACCAACTGGACATACACCTGGCATCCCTAGGTGAGGAGCCGGCGTCGCACCAGTTGATGATCAACCTGCAGAGCCCTAGAGACCTGGCAGGTATGGGGGGGGGGACAGAGAACCCTGGGAGATCTGCATCCCCTCCGCGTCCAACTTCAGCACGGAGCCGCCCGTCCTCTGCTGCGAGACGGGATCGAAATGTGAATTGGACTAATCAGGGCAGCGGGAGTGGGGAACACCTAGGAAGCTCAGTTCCTAGTCTCCCTCCCCGACCTAGTTCTGCCCTAGGAAGTTCACGAAAGGATGAGTCTAGAGGCTCGAGACATGGACACAGGGAGGCGCCACCCTCTCTTTCTCTGTCCGGCAGAGCTGCTGGAAATCCAAGACAAGGACTGACAAGGGCACACACAGCATACCCAGAGAAAGACAGACGACCTTTCGTGGGGTCAGTCTTGTTCCTCTGTAATTTTGGACTTTTTGCATGACTGGTCGCTTATCTCTTTACAAATCGAGGGGTTTGGGGGAAACTGTTTTTTTCTAGACATTCGCTTTGCATCTCCCTCTGTCATCTCACGCGATTTCCCTCTTGGTTCTGTCTATGAGTCTGCCCTGCCTTGGTTTTTTCAGTCATGGTCTCTGGGCCTCTTTCGGCATGTAAGCGAGCGCAGTGTTTTGCTATCAGCCTGCCAGAGATCGTCAATCAGCAGACATAAGGGCCAGTGCTCCCTTCCTACCTTTCATGCGTCTCTTCCTCCTTCCCTCCGTATGATCGAGCTGTGTATGCTTTCATGTTGAATTTCTGTTTCAACCATCTTTTGTCTGCAGAGGGGAGAGCGGTCGGCGGTTTGATCAGGGTCAGTTGATTTGCCTCTTTACATTTTTCTTATGCTCTACGCTCGGCAAGTCAAGACCTGATCCGAGCCATTCCGGTCCAGGCATCAACGTTGGAAAGCAGAAAAGGAATGGAAGGAGAAAGAAAAAAAGAATCACAATGCCGTCCGAGAATACCTTTACCTTGAGCTTCGGATGAGCCACGCCTTTACTTGCAGTCGTCCTTCTGCCCGCCTGTGCGTTTTTAAGGGTAAGATTGCTTGTCCATTTACACGTCCGCGAGTACATGTGCACCTATGTCTGAATTGAATTAATTGAATTCTGCCTTCATGAATTCAGGGTACGGGAACCGTCGCTCGAAGACAGCCGCGAACTTCCAGCAGGAGCCGGAAAGTCTGGAACTCGCAAGGGGAGACGGAGGGGGGGGAACGGGGGCTGCACGTCGGGCTGCAAGCAGAACTGATTTTTAGACATCAATTCACACAGCCACATAGTCAGACAGGGGACAAAATGGAAAGAGATCAATAGACACAAACAATAAGAAAGGGGGGTGCGCTTCCGACACTGTGCGTTCATTCGCATAGTCCCCCGGCACTCGGCCAGCGTGGGCTTCGGAGAGAATGAAGTCCCCGTTTCTTCATTGTCCTGACAATTGCTCCTACACAATGTTGACGTACGCGTGCAGCTGTAGGCTTTCCCACAGGAAAGAAATCGATAGACCTCCTTTTTTTGTAACTGATCGATAATACGTGCCTCCTTTGATTGCAAACTTCTCTTCGATCTGCTTCTCGCCTGTGCCTTCTCCTTGCACATGTAAAAACACTTACGACGTTTCCAATTTCGCAGACCATCTGTAGTGACTGCTTAAAGAAGCTTTTTCTATCAACAAAGTCCATGGCTTAACACATCCTGGAGGCTTTGACGAACAAAAACTGAAGATACAGAAACTATTTAAAAAACAATCTGTTTTGGGTGTGCGCTTTAATTGGGGCGCTCGTTCGAGCAACTCGATTCACAGTTGCCTGCTGGTGCTGCTAAAAAAGCAAATGACATCATTATTCATTGTTACACGGTTCAGCAGGTGTGTTTATCAATTATATTCATGTGACAACTAATTTTGAAAACAACTTGAATTTCCAAAAACTGCTTTTTCAAGTTTCAACACGAAGGTACACACACACACGTACACACACAAACACAGACACACACAGTCACACACACACACACACACACACACACA
>JAHBMJ010000888.1:4561-39203 GCA_018398765.1 Chromera velia | reverse complement strand
GGTCTCCGTTCGCTCAGCTCTTTGATCTTGTTGATCTCGAGCTAGGCGTCACCACGTGTTAAGTCCTACTTAGAGGGGTTGGCGCTAGTAAGTGCTTGCAGAGGTTCAAGGGTCTTCAGGGCTTGATGTCGCTGGAGCGATTCAGGTCGATCCCTAGTGACAGACTCGATCGATGTCAGGAGCATGGAGCTTTCTTGTGATTCAGCGATCGATCTGATTTCATAGCAGTCTTCCAGAAAGTCTTTCGGAAGTCTTTCATGTGATTTTGATCGAAATGCGACAGGCCAAAATCTGTATAGTACAGGATGTTAACGTCCCATCTCTTTTCTTGTTAATCCTTAAAAAGGCAGGTAGTGAGGATTGAACCTATGATCTTCTGTTTGTTAATATTGTATGTTAACCACTAAGTCATGAACGTAAGTGACACACACCATTCTCTTTTGCTTAGCACTATTTTCGATTAAGTCAATTTATTTAATTCTCATTTTCTTTCTAGTCACGCTTTGATAGCGCATAGCAATGGCATCTCTCCTCAACAACTTGACCTTTGCTTTTGTTACTCTCCCATCCCTCACTTCCTTTTGTTTTCTTTAATTTAATGCATGTATATGCATGTTGGCCTGATAACTGGAATTTGTTGAGAATCATACCCGTCCCGAAAGGTCCCCCTTTGCCACAGCCGAACAACTGGCATCCAGTCCATGTCGTTAACCCCCTTACAAAGCTCTTTGGTCTCCTTATGAATGATAGAATCCATCAGCAAGCTCGTTTTGATGACAGACAGATCGGGTTTAGGAAAGGGGTGGGCACAAGAGAGGGGATTGGAGTAGTGATAGGCTTGGTACAGGAATGCAAAAGAGGCAAAAAAGGGCTCCTGAGCAGATTTATTGACTTCTCAAAGGCGTTTGACTCCATCCCTCGGCTGAAGCTTCTGGCAAAACTGCAGGCTGAGGGAATAGAGAAGAGAGATCTGTTGATGATTGCATCAATGTATAGAGGCGTGAAAGCGAGAGTCGATGGGGACTTGGCTCTATTCCTGGAGGGGGCAGAGGTTAAGCAAGGTGATACGTTGTCTCCGTCGCTTTTTTTATTATTCATTAATGACCTGCATGATGAGATTCAGAAAAGAAAACGGGGAGATAGAAAGGAAACGGAGGGGGTTCACCTTGCTGGGGCCAGTTTGGGAAGTATAGGCTACGCTGATGATCTTGTCTTGTTTGCACACTCAGCAGCCGACCTCCAAGCAAAATTCGATGCTCTGGAGGGGTATTGCAGAAAGTGGGGGTTGAATGTCAATCTGAAGAAAACCAAGGTCCTGCGCCTTTGTGAATACCGCAAGGACTGTAACGGCATGATTTTGTACCAAGGGAAGGAAGTAGACTGGTGTGATCAGTACAAATATTTGGGTTGCCTTCTATTTGAGGGAGGGGATTTGAGTTAGTCGATTGAAGCACGCCTACGCAGTGCAGAGCATGCAATGGGGGTGGTGATTGGTCTGGCTGCGAGTTTATCTGGGTTGCCTTTCGGGGGAAAGATGCAGCTGCTGATGGTGTGCTGGGAGCTGGTGGCACTCTATAGCCTAGAGTGCTTTCCGATAAGACAGGGAGACTGGGAGGCGATTGACAACTTGCGGCTCCAGTTTGTTCGATAGGCGGCCCGACTTCCGGTCAGGAGTTTGTGTGTACCCTCTCTTTTGTCTGTTAATTTAATGTCTGCTCGCGTGCTCTTGTATGCTCGTTTTGCTTCATTCTGCATTGCACTTAGCCGTTCGCATCTCCGTATTCCTCAGACTCTTTTGAATTCATGGAAGGGACCAGCGGGGCAGAAGCAAAGACGAGCCGTCAATGGTCTGTTCAGATGGGCAGGCCTTGACTTTTTAACGTCTCTCCCTATCCGGAGCTCAGAAAGACGGGCCCTGAAGGGGAATTTGTTTGTTTCTGCCAAAATTAAGGATGCCTGGGGAATGGAATGCATGAAAAGGGGAGACAGGGAAGAAAGGGGCAACTTCCCCCTGTCTGCCTTTTTATTAGGACTACAGAGAGCTCTTCCGTCTTCTTCACGTTCTTCTCTATTTCTTTTGTCTTCAAAGAATAGCCCTAAGGTACGGATATCCTGTCTGCCGAGAAGTGCCTTATATGAGAAGATTGAGCCACTCCTAAGGGCATTGACACTAAATTAGAAGGGTCTGACGGGGGAGGCCAACTCTCCGGGAGAGGTGTTTTATCTGGCAGAGGGTTGTTCAAATGAAAGAAAAATTGATGATCTCTGGCACCGGCTTTCAGTATGCTCCAATTGGGTAGAAGCAAGAAATAAACTAAACAAAGTGGTAGAGGGAAAGAAAGTGAAGTAAAGGATTCAGAGAGAAGGAATTGAGGGATCGGATTCAGCCAAAACAGAAGCGAGGAAGATGCTGCTTTTGGCTTTACAAGTCGATCCGTATGAAGCATGCAGAGCCGTTTGCGATCTTTGTTACTCACTGTGCACCCCTGTTTCTGTATGAACGCGACCTTTTCTTCTTCTGTTCGAGTCTTCTATTGCCACCTCCAACGCATATGCTGCTCGTGAGCTCACTAAGCGAACACTTCAGGGGATCTCACGCTTAGCCTTATCTCTAGAGTTGAGTGATTGACGATCTCTTGCATGAACATAGGCTGCTGGGAGCACGGCTCCACTCTAGCAAAGCCAACTTCATTCATTCATTCATTCAGTAGATGTTAAGCACTAATTGCTATATTATTATTAAAAGCTAATTTAATCAAGCTTTTGAATATTATGTTTAATAAAATAAAGCCAGATGTTCGATCTACATTTTCTTTTCATATAGATACTAAAACAACTAGTAGGATTAGGATTTAGGATTAGGATTTATGTCCGGAGGATTGGCCTCCCACTCCAATGCCGAATATCCGACGTGCAGCTTCCAAGGAAAGCGCCTAGACGTATCAAATCTCCCTGGCTGGCCCGCACAGGTCTAGCCTGTTCTGTAAATGGTTTACAATTGAGGAAGAAGTACACGCGGCATCATTTTTCTTTTATCTGAATGACTTTCTCGTTCCGATCTAAGGCCATCTAGCAAAGGGGCAAAAGGCTATTAAAAGTGAAACGCAAGAGTAAAAGGGAGAAAAAGAATTGAAAGAAGAGATTAAGACCAAGTGAGAGAGAGAACACGTTTATTTCATACTTTTTAGAGTAACCAAGAACGTTTCTTTTCCCGAGATGTACAAAAGGGAAAAGCCCTCTCTCTTCTTATGGGTTGCTTCTTGTCGTTCTGTCTGACTCAAAAAGATGAAGTGACACTGTCAGGGAGAATAACAAGAAAGGAAACTTCAACTAGAGCGAGAAAAAAGAACGAAGAATTGAGACTAAGTGAGAAAAAGAGAGATGTACTTTTCTGTTTTCTTTCACACTTTTCTGAGTAACCAAGAACATTCTTTTCCTGAGACGTACAGAGGGGAATGGAAGACCTTCTCTCTTCTTGTGGGTTGCTTCGTGTTGTTCTGTCTGACTCAAAAAGGGTGAGGTGACAGAGAGAGTTACAGAAAAGAAACTTTCAAACAGAGAAGAAAAACGAAAACTTAAGGAAATCGAGAGTTCACTTCTCTTTTCTTTCACACTTTTCAGAGTCACCATGAACGTTCTTTTTCCGAGACATACAAAAGGGAATGGAAAACCCTCTCTCTTCTTATGGGTTGCTTCTTATCGTTCTGTCTGACTAATAGAGGTGAAGTGATAGAGGGAGTGACAAGAAAAACAGGTTTCACACTCTGAGTCTAAGAAAGGGAAAAGAAAAGAAAGAAGATAGAGACTGAATGAGAAAAGAAAGAAATTCACCATCGATTGATAAACAAACTGTCTGAGAAGCATGCAGAGTCACTGTAACACAAAAACTTTGACCCACAGTTTCAACCACATGCAATTACACCCTTCCTTCACAGTATGAAGTTTACACTGCATACCTCCAGTAAAGGCACGTTGCTTGTGCTTTCACCCTTTCTGGCATGAGGTCTTGTTCGGCAATGTGGCAGAGCAGACGAAGCAAATTATCTTGGAGACTTTCTTTGGGGTCTTTATCCAATGTATCCTCCACCATCTGGTTGGGGAGCGCTGCGAGTGCGTCTAGTACCCCTTTCAAATTGATCAGCTGAGCAAGTCAAACGTCCCTCTACGCATCCGTTTGATCCCTGTTTTAGCCAATCGTCTTGATGGGCCCGTCGATACAGACATAGCCAACTACAAAGTTCACCACTTGCTCGTTAACAAGCTCCTACTTCCTTGCTTCAGTTGCTATCTCGACTCTCTTCAAGAAGTCCAGCGCTTCTGCACTATCTATCTCCTTCTTTATGCCCTTCATAGCGTGTCCCGCCCACTCTCTGTCGCATTTCGCTCTGTAAGTCTTCCAGTGAACCTTTTGACATGCAACGCTACAATAAAACTTAGTTGCAACTTTGCACTGGCTACACCTCTTTCCCGCATATGCTGTCTTCGTATTGCCAGCATTATAAAACAATGATGTTGTGAATTATATCAGAATTTATAGTATAAATGGATTCAACAGAACAGTGTAACACCTAAGTAACAGTAGTGCAACACCAAAACAACAGTTTAAAGTTATGTAATACTATATGGCTGTTAGTTCAATCCATAGACCAAGTATCGACCTCAACCACCTATGAGTTCTTCATATCTTCCCACGACCTTGCCTTTTCCGTTAGGAGCGGCTGATCGTCACTCCGTCTATCTGAGTGCTACCGCTGCATACCGCTGCCCCTCTCTCAACGCTCACTCTTTGCACCTCTCCTCTGGTGTCCCGGAGGCACTCGCTAGCTGCTCTATGGTATGTTGTCTGCATTCTTACCTTCATACCAGTGTATGCGCACACCTGCCCGTATATCCTATCCCACTTCAGACTCATAAGATGCACTACCAGGTCCTTCTTTAAGAACATCTTGGCGTCTTTTTCAAGGGCTCCATCTACACTGCTGACGAGAGGTATGAAATCATACCCCTTGTCCCTGTATGGCTCGGTATACTGCTTCTTTTTCCCCGTGCGCCGTGTTTGATCGGATAAAAACTTTCTGCCAGTCACCCTGTACATAGGAGGCAGTCTGGGTGTTAATCACCCTTGTGTTTAGGATTGCCTGCCTCTACCTTACTTAGAGTCCCTGTACTGAAAAGTCGCCGTAGAGGGCCGGTCGACCTGGCATTTCAACGCCACATTTGTTCATAATACATTTGATCAGAGCCTTGATCTATTGACTAGGCCTTGATACTCTAGGCCAGTAAGCAAAACTTTATGTAACTTAATAATGCTAGTCTCCCGACCAATGCGAATCAACATGATTAAAAATATCATACATCATATATGATGACTTCAGTGCGGTGTCAGCTAGGTCACTTTTTACTTTCGCCATGTTTCACTTTCGCCTCCCCCCAATTTCGCCACGTATATACCCCATAACAAAACTAGTGACAAATTTTTTTTAGTGCGCCGCCCCCTACTAATATAAAATTTGAATAATATTGTACGTGCTACTGAATATTATGACTAGTCACTAGTTATGAATATATTATTACTATACATTACTATGATTCCTAGGCGTAGATTATATATATATATATATATATACATATATATATTTCTACATATATTTCCTGAACGAGAATATAATATATATAGACATATTTAAAAATATATTGCCTCTGTGTCTCATTTCACTTCAATACTATCCATGCTAGTTTATATATATATATATATATATATATATATATTGAATGAGAATATAATATATATATTTATATAGAATCCACGCCTAGTATAATTCACTAGTTGTATATCACCTTGAATACAGACTATACACTGGCAGTATTTTGGAAACACTCGGGAAAGTGCCAGTGGTGGGAAATATTTTAATTCAGCGGCAAAGCAGGGTCGTTTTTGCCTTTGTGCACCGCTGTGTGTGGCGTTGCGGTGTCAGAATGCGACGCTGGCCCATCACCCGGCCCTGGAGTGCCGTGGTGGACTTGCGACTTTCTTCTGGGAGGGGACATCGAGGCCCTCCTGTCCTTCACCCTCACTTTGAAGTCCTCTTCGCTGTCGTCGTCCGATGGAATCTGCTCCTGCTCTCTCCCTCTGCGCGGAGACTTTGCGTCCCCAGCCGGATCCTCAAAATCTACCAGGACACTTTTCCTTCTGCTTCTCTTCTCCTCCTCTGACATGAAGTCTTTCGAAAAGGGATTGGGCAGACCCAGGGCACGCTCCGCCGCCTCCAGAATTTCGTCCTCGGGACTGCGCCGCCACAACTCAGACCTCTCCAGTCTGAAAAGGGGGGGGGATAGCGTATCAACAACACAGAGACACACACAGAAAATGCATCTCCACAAAGGCAAAACGTAAAAAGAGGAGCAAATTCGCTTGAACTTAATTGATCTTTTTGATTCGGCCCTTTAATGCCTACATCTGCATGGAAGAGGGTTCTTTTGTGTGTAAACTGGATCCAATCGACGCACGCAAAAAAGTAATCTCTGTCCGACCCTGCATTGCCATGAAGGAAGACAGCAACAAACAAACAAACAAACAAAGAAACAAACAAAGAAACAAGGATAGAGACCTTCTGAAGATTGAAAAGAGCGGGGGCTTTGATGTGTCTTCCTTGACTGTCTTATTCATCTGTTTTCAAGTAGGCAAGCAACCGAAAGAAATCTGGCGCCAGCAGACAAGCAGGCAAGCTGCAACAGAATCAGGAGAACAAAAGAAATCCATGAGACCAGACCAATTACACTGCATTGATCCCCCAACCGATTGCTTCCCCTTCTACGGAGTGACTGACTGACTCTTTGAGCTTCTCCTTCAAGGCCTCCAGAGAGTCCACTCGGAGAGACGCCCGGACGCCTCTGGGGGTACGTGGAGTCTTCCCCCCTCCCCCTGCTCCTCCCTTGCCTGCGTCCTTCTCTCCCTTGCCTTGGGTACCCCTATGTTGTGCAAAGTCGGAAATGCTGTCCTGCTGGCAGATCAGTCTGCACACAGAAAGAAAGAAAGAAAGAAAGAAAGAAAGGAAGGAAGGAAGGAAAGAAGGAAGGAAGGAAGAAAGAAAGAAAGAAAGAAGGAACGAGAGAACGAATGAAGAGGTGCATCAGGAAAAGAAAGAAGCAAAAGGATAGCGACAGTCTGTCTGTCTGTCTGTCTCTCTCTCTCTCTCTCTCTCTCTCTGCGTGTGGTGTATGGTGTGTGTGTGTGTGTGTGTGTCTGTCTGTCTGTCTGTCCGTCCACGTTTTGTGTTCCTGAGTTGCCTTTGCTCACATTTGCATTTCTCATTTCCCCACGTCCCACGATTTCTTCTTGTTTTTGCTTTTTTGGTGCCGCCTCTTTCCGAAACGTCTCTGCCCTCTCCGACCTCGTTAGACACCCAACCAAGCCCCTTTTTTTCTTCCATCTCTCAATCAAAAATTAATGGGATCGATCGACCAATCCAAGCCTTTTAACGAAAGTAAATGAAAAAAAAGCCATGAATCGACCAATCCAAGCCTGCGACCTGACAAGTAACGAATGACAGACACTGAACAGACCTGTGTCGCTCCTCAGCTGCAGCCAGGAGGTGTCTGGCGGACATGCGAGGAAGTTCAGCGATGTCGGAGTATTCTTCTAGGATTCTCCCTCGTGCCGCGGTCTGCATGTACAGCCAGAGGAAACACGAACATAGGCAGCTCAAGAAACAAATCACATTCACGGCCAAGATGAAATATCTGCCTCCAGATTCAAACCGTACCATCACTTTATTTTCTTGACGACAACGAAGTTTGTCAAGGTCCTACAGCACGATGAAAAGACTGTTTTTCATTCTTGAGTTTGACAACCATCTATCAAGCAATCAGTCGATCGATCAATCTTCCATTTCTTTGTCAAGGACCTTTCATCAACACCGAAAGAGGAAGACAGGTGGAAGAGAGAAAGTCCTGGTGGCACAAGAGCGGCAAAACCAGTCCAGATCGCGTGAAAGACAAAAGATGAAAAGCACATCCCGCAAAAAAGGAAACGAGGGGTCAGCATATCGCAGTGGGCATAAACACCAGACTTTCCATCGAAGTGCATGCACAGAGAGGTAAAGAAATACAAACACCCCCCGTTCTACCGACCTCTGCAAGCACCTTCGCACGCTCTGCAGCAAGGATAGCTCTCATGTTGATTCGTCGTCTTTCTCTCAATCCCCCCACAAACTCTGTATAGGCCTCCTCCGCCCTCTGCCTCCAGGGCTTCTTTTCCTCTAAAGCCCGTGTCTCTTTCTCCTTCTTTCTTGCTTCCTCCTCCGCCTGTGTCTCCCGTCTCCTCTCCTCCCTCGCTCTCTGTCGTCTCACTGCCCACTTTGATTCTGATTCGACCACCGCCCCACACCTTCGTATGAGGGGTGTGTGGTCAGGAGCGGCAGAGAATCGGAATCTCTTCAAGTCCTCCTCTTCTGAATCGTCACTGACCGCATCGATTGAGGGGTCATCCAACGTGCCCCTCAAATGCTCCCCCCCCGCATCCATGATCGTCCGTCTCCTCTGACACTGTGTGACAATCTGGTCTGCGAATGCTTCCAATTGTTTGTCAAATTTTTGTGTGCGGGTGGACTCTCGAAAGAGATCTCTTTTCGTTGCCATGGTCGCAAACCTCTGTCTTCGTCTCGCCTCTGCATCTAAAAACTTATCTCTCTCATCACCTGCCAGAGACTTGACTTTCTTCGAAAAGGCAAATTTCTTGAACATTCTCTGCATCCGTCTCGCCGCTGTGTCCTCCTCTTTCCGTCTCCTGGACTCCTCCAGCGCCTTCTTAACCATACGACGAAACCGTCTAGCTCGGAATCGGCTCTGGAGTTTAATCGCACACTCCGTCCGTCTGTCGGTCTCAAACCGAACAACCTCGGAGGCCGGAAGATCCTTCAGAAATGCGAATTCTCCCGACCTCTTGGTGTCTCTGTTCTCCAGTCTCTGCCTGTTCTGCTGGTACGTGTTGTGCCTCTTCGCTGCCCTGATGAAGGACAGGAACTTCCTCCTCTGACGGGCAGCACGCCACCAGGTCTGCAGAAGGACCGCCGCCCTGCGAGAAAAGAGGAGACAAGGGGGGTAATCGTAAACACTCCGAAAAGAGATAACACAGAAAACGAACAAACAAACATACAGGCACTGAGAGAGAGGACGAGATGGGGCCGGTGGGAGGGAAGTACGTACGCAAGCTAGACCACACATGAACGCCCATAGAAACGCAGGGGAAAGCGCATGACGTTCCACTCATTTCGGTGAAAGCACAAAAAAGAATCTCTTTTCTGACTTTACATGCGTCAGTCACACGACTACTCCTGGGCCGTCCTGCAGCTGCAGTCTGTTCTTTCCCTTGCAATCTCGCAACTTCGATCTCTTTCCATAATTCCTTCCCCTAGCTTCTCTTTCTGAACTGAAGATCGATCGAGGCACTCACCTCTCTTGTGTCAAGTTCCTCGACCTTCCCTCTCTCTCCCTTACAGGCCCGCCACTGTCGGAGCAGCACTCCACCTCTCTCAGGAAAGCACTGCTCATCTTGTCTTCTCCGGGGCCCTCGAACGTTTTGGTCCGGACGGCAACTGAGGACTTATGAAAGCAACGAACGCAATGCTCTTTCGACTTCGATCGATGTCTACAATGAAGGCAGACCCTATACTAAGAGAAGCTCAGTCGAGCCGTATGAGAGTCTCAGCTGCCGGGTAGACGGCAAAAGGGAACGATCAACTGTAAGATCTTGACGCTTCGTCCGCCTTGCGGTCACTGTGCTTCGACTAGCTGGACCGATCGACACATTTCAATTCACTCAGACTTTGAAACAACACATGCAAACGACCGAAGAGATCGATTAATTCAGTCTGACAACATGTTGATGATTTTTGGAGGGAGGCTTAGGCTTTTTGCTTTGCTTCTTGGCTCGAACTGCAGGCGGTTATTATTAATAAAAAGCTTTCGGCCTTTACCACTTCTGTTCAATGCAATGACTGAAATTCGTGACTGAATTCGATCAGTTCCACATTCCCAAAATCGATCATTCCTAGTAACAGATTGATTTCCACTCTCTCTGTTATAAAGCTGAGTCCATTGATCTTGAGATTGTGCACGGACACTCAGCGCCGTCTCCACACGTATACATATAGGCAGATAGTCGTCAGATCCTCGGTCGGCAAGTGCCTAGTCAGGAGAGGAGACACACACCTTCTTTTCCCTCCCATGGCCCGGGTTCTCGAGCACCTCCCGTTCCAGGCTCCCGTGTGGAGGAGCGCCACGACCCATCAGCCCCACGTGAATGTCCTCGTGATCGTGGCCAAAGGAGACTGCCCCATCTACGAGGCAGACCTGACTCCCCCTGGGAAGAGAACAGACACGTCCCACTTGAACCAGTTCGTCATTCATACTGCCCTCGATCTTGTGGATGAAATTGTGTGGACAACCCAATCAATGTCAGTCTGTCTGTCACTCAGTCTGCCTGTCAATGTTTGAAGCCACTAAAGAGATCATAAGCGCCAACAATACTTCTTGCTCCTTGCTTCGTCATCATCTCCTCACGTTATCCTCCTTCTGTCTGCGACTCTTACAGGCACGCATTGGCTCACTGACTTTTAACCTCCGTTCCGTTGTCACACACACAGACACTCACGCACGCTATCTAACCCTGTTCCGTCTTCTTCTTCTCTCTAGCCCAAACCTCTCCGTTTGTTCTGTCTGCCCATCTACGTGCTCTTCTACATTCACCCTTGTCGCAGTCTCAAGGCTCCCTACCGCACCCTTTCGTTCGCTCTCAACCTTCCTTCTTTGGGTCGCATCCCGTCCTTAATTCTCCTTCTTTTCTCGGTTTTTTAGCCCCTCTCCCCCCTTTCCCCCCCCTCTCTCCTCATGTCGTCTTCCAACCCCCTCTCTCTTTTCCTCGCTCTCCTCCATTTGGGACCTCTCCAGATCCTTCAAAGCAAAGTTCAGAGTCCATTGTGTTGTAACACACCTCTTTCTTTTTTACCGACTGCCACACTTCCATGCCCCTCTGACCTCGAGACTGACTGGCTCACTAGCGAAATGGAGGATCGAGACTGGCGTTTCATCTTTCTGCCTCTCTGCATGCAGGGAAAAAATAGATCGTCTGTGTGCGTGGATATATGTCTGTATCTCTGCATCTCTGCATGCATGAAAAAAATAGATCGTCTGTGTGCGTGGATATATGTCTGTATTTCTGCATCTCTGCGTGCGTGTATGTGTGTATTTTTGTGCTTCCCTGTTTGTCGGCATAAGTGAAAGTGAGCCAAAAGACGAGCCGAGTGGCCAAAAAAAGACTTCGTCCGTGAGAATGAATAGAAGGAAGATGGGATGGATGATCGTGTCAGTGCATCGATCGATCTTCACATGCTCTCTTTGCGTATGAGGAGAATCTTGGACGGTTGCAAGGATAGACCACAGCATGGATTGACGCAGTGATCGCGTGCGCCCCTGCGCTGTTCTTGGAATTTCGTTTCCTCTTGGTGCTGTACTCAAAACGTACAAAAGGAAGGAGCAGTGTTGATCGAACAGCTGTTACCACCTGGAGTGGCTGACTGTTTGACTCACTGACTCCTTGACCGACCCAGGGACTGACTCAGTGGCTAACTAAGTCCCTGCAGAACCGACTTACTGACTCACAACTTCACTCTCTGACTTGCTGACTGATTCACTGACTCACTGAATGACGAAAATGGCTGACTGACTAGACCGACGTGCTGCAAGACTGACTGACTGACTGACTAACTGACTGACTGACTGACTGCCCTACCTACTCACTCATCAACCAACCGACTCATTGACAGAGCGACTGACTTCCCAAGGCACTGACTGAGAAATGATCGAAAGGAATCTGCGGGATTGAGATGAAGACACACACACACACACACACACACACAGAGAGAGAGAGAGAGAGAGTGGGTGGGTGTAACTCTTCTGTCCGTCCCTCCCAATGTCTTTTTGTGGGACGAAGGGTGCGGGAGAATGTGTATGTGTGGCTTCGGTTTTTCTTCATCATGGAGGTTGGTTTGCCTCTATCTATTTGCTTCCTGCCACTCTCATGAATGGACGTTCGAGATCGATCGAAACATTGGAGCATCTGTACGCTCTGTCTGATACGTTATGTGAATCAATGCTCATATGTCCACAGCTCTGATACATGTGAATCAATGCTCATATGTCCACAGCTCTGATACATGTGAATCACTGCTTGTATGTCCACAGCTCTGATACATGTGAATCACTGCTTATATGTCCACAGCTCTGATACATGTGAATCAATGCTTATATGTCCACAGCTCTGATACATATGAATCAATGCTCATATGTCCACAGCTCTGATACATGTGAGTCACTGCTTATATGTCCACAACAAAACTTCCTTTCAAACACGCTGCTGCTGCTGCTGCAGGTATTTGAGGCAAGTGGACAAGTTCAATGAGTTGATGGTCTCTGCGTGGGTGACTGCGGGCCACATCCGGCTGATGCTTCTGCACACCCACAGGAACGAGGACGCAATAGGGAAGTTCTTTCGGGAACTGAACGAGCTGTACACGAAGGTGGGTTGGTGCACTCTTTCAATCTCTCTCGTGTATTGTTGTTGTTATCTGTCTTCAGCCAGAGAAGCAATTGACTGAGAGAGGAGGGAGAAGCAGACGTCCGTCCGTTCGTACCTCACCGACTAAAATCTACACTTCCTGACTGACTCACTCACCCACTGACTGACTGACTCACTGACTGACTGACTTTCCGAAAGCATGCTTCAGTTTGGATTTACAAAGAACAGACGACGAACACGATATGCGAAGACACGTTGGCCCGCGTTTCGATCTTGGGGCAGACGCAGATTCGACTGCCATTTGAGCTTCCCTGCAAAGGCCTGTTGGTCAGACTGTTTCCTTTTGTTCGCTTCGCCGTCTTACTTTGTTTTGTCACCATCAAATTTTTGTTCTTCAAATTCTTCTTCTTTTCCCGTGTTTGCAGCTCCTTGCAAATCCATTTTACGAAATCAACAGGCCAATTTGTTCTCCCTCTTTCGACCAGAAAGTACGCCAAGCAGCACGACGCCATCTGTCATGACGAGTGTCAGATTCAAAATTATGTATTAATTCATGCAGTTTAAGATTGGAGCCAGATGAAAGCCTTATACCGAAACTTTTTAGTGTTTCTAGCGTATGTGACGTTTCTTTAGTCACGAGTTGAGTCTCAGTGTCATGAGTCAGTGAAATGACAAGAAATATCATACTCATATACATGTCAGATCGATCCTAGGATCGATTTATTTATAAGTATCACTACGTGTGATCTGTAAAGTTTTAACGTGAAATAATGTTTAAAGTCTGATTTTCACTCGGATTTTTGACCTCCCCTTTTTTTTTGCCTGCATTGATTTTTACATGCAGCGATCTATCAGTTCCTAACTAAATTCCTGTCTAAAACTAAATTAGGCTTCTTATTAAATTTAAAAAAGCTAAAAAAACTAGTTCATAATGATTAATTAGCTTTTAAATAATTGAAGTTTATTCATGCAGTTTGCCAGTGAGACTCATTGTATATCACTAGATGTAGCACCAGATATCATGTCTAAATGTCACATACCTTTTTTCGTTTTTGAGTGGCTAGTCACATACAAGATACTACACTGGCATGTTTTTTTTGTGTATGAAGACTGCAGCACAGTTTTCATGCAGCAGGCTGAGTTCTGGGCTAAAAACCTCTTTTTGAAAGGTGCACGAACGGGTCGAGGCCACCCAGGCAGGCAGCCACAGGTACAGAGAAATCCAAGGCAGAGCTGACTGCGAACTACAGAACAGAAAGACCCGACCGATCAGCGTTTGAAAAGCAAGCTTGATCAAGTATCAATTTGCCACCACCCGGCTCTGTGGCAGTCTGGCCCTATCAATCCAATCTCATTGCTGGTTTCGGTGTCATTCTTTGTTTCAAGACGGACAAGCCAAAGAAGAAGAAGAGGCTGGCTAAAAGATCAACATAACGACCCATCTGGCAAAGATTTGCAGACGAGAAAAAAACAGAGAGACGGAGAATCCACGCTATTGCATACCATCACCGCCTCCATTCGCGGTGCAGAGAGAGGTGCGTGGTTGCCTTGCCACACGTGAGCGAAGCGCCAGCCTCTCTCTTCATCCCGCACATTCTGAAGGGAGTGAAGCAAAGCAAAGAAAAAAAAAGTTTCAAGCACACACCGTGCATGCCTCCAAGATCTTTTATTTCTCGACCAACGTTGCTTATCCCGATCAAACTTGAATGAAAAACGAAAAACACCAAAAGAAAATCGAAAAATGCAATGAGTCGGCATCCATCCAGACAAAAAACAGTGCAAAAAGAAACGAAAGAAAAAAATCCAAACCACAATATCGCCCCACTGACAGACCAACAGAGGCGAAAGGGTGAAGGAGCGAGAAAGAAAATAACATGCAGGGAGAGGAGAGAAGCAGCTACAGTTGCCTGCCCTCACTTACTCCCCCTCTCTCCAAGAAGATTCACCTGACCTCGAGATCTGTCGGTCGTTCCTTCACAGGAAGCGAATCGACGATTCGGTTTGTTTACTCAATTTTGACCTTTTCGCGTTGCATCGCGTCGGTACTGTACGCTGGTGATAAATGGATCGAGGGCTAATTGGAAAGAAGGTGGGTTGCCCCCCCCTCAGCCAACATCAATGCAGCCACACAGGTCCGCATGGGTAGCAATAATTGCACGCGTGCGGGTTTGAAACCCAAAAAGGGGAGACAGAGAAAGTCAGACAGAAAGGACTAACGGCACATCACCGCAACAAAACGCCCCCCTTTTCTCCTCTCCCTACGATCCTGAGTGGATCTACCTGTACAGTTTCATCATCTACGCACTGCCACAGACACACAAGCAAAGCAAGAATCAAAGTTAAAGGTACCAGACGAATCTTGTGAATGCGATAAGAGTACACGCGCATTTCTGTGCAGGGGGACTTCACGTCCGAATGAATAGAAAGTTCAGCTCATTGCGATAAGCATACAGGTGAAGGGATGTACAGCTATGTGAACCAAAAGGTTGTAGTAACAACTAATGTGTCAGAAAAAGCGCACAAAAGGCTACAAGACACACAGAGGAACACGTAAAGAAGGCCGGAGACGCAAACCGCCTGTCTGCCTGCCTGCCAGTAGTCAAACCATTTTCTTTCATACGTGAACAGACACACGCCAACCACAGAAAGTTCAACGTGTGTCTATGTGGACCTGTATGCCCCCCCAGGGAAGAGAGAAAGGGGAACCGAGGGAACCAGCAGAGGCGCTTACACGCATGTATGCTTGCATGCTTGCGTCCTGACTTTGTGTGTCTGTCGTCCTCCTTTACCAAATCCCCGTCCGTCCCTTCTCTCTCTCTCTCACGCCTCCTCCACCCACGCCCCCCTCACTCCCCCGATCGTTTTTTCGTTTTTTTTGTTTTCGATCGGCGCGCTTTCTTTGGGAGCGGGATACTGAGAGAGTGAGGGACTGTTTGGGCTTGTAAGGCGGGCACAAACAATTAAGGGGGAAAAGGGAGGAAAGGGACACAAAAGACAGGCATGCATGTAGAACAGTTCCTGATCGAGAGACTGCATGCCCTCTTCTCTCCTTCCCATCCTGCCCATCTCTCGTTTCTGACATCGGCCCTCCCCGCCACATAAGAAGAATGCGTAGAGAAAACCACAAAATGCTGAGGAGAAGCAGGACAAAGGACAAAGATAAGCAGACGAGCCCGCCTGCCTCAATTGACGCCCCATCCTGCCTCCATTAGTGTACCTTTATTTCAAATAGTTCGGCCGAAGAAGAAGAAATCAGATTGAAAAGGCAAACAGTGTTAATTCAACCGACTAAGTCTCACTGACAGACAGATCGACTTTCTCTTTTCTCTCCACACCATGCAGCCTTCCTTCAACGCTTCTTCCACTGATTCTCCTCTCTTTTCTTCTCTTCTCTTCTGAACAAGTGCGTGTTTGAATATGCCGACTAAACGAAACCGGAAACTCCATCAAGAGGGGCTCCCTCCCTCCCTCCGTGGCGTTTCATGGTGTGTCGTTTTCTTTCTGTGTTAGATTGGTTCCGCCTCTGCTTGCCTGTACATCCATCCACTCGATATAACCAAACCTTTGCAAGCTCTCCTTCAGCGTCTTCTCCTTTCTTCTCTCTTTTTCTTTCCCCCCTTGGATCAGGTAGGTGCCCTTTCATTCGATGTTTCCCGCTTCCACCCAGTCCACACGGTCGGAAAGGGACGTGCTTCCTCCCTTCACGTGTTCGCGCGCTGCGTCGACGTTGTTTGATGAGGATGTTCCCCACCCACGCGCTGCCTCACCGATCTGTCTGGAGGGACCACCAATCTCTCCTGTCCTGTCCTGTCTCACCCCATGCAGCCCTCTCTTTCTTTGTTTGTTTCTTTTGAAATTCGCGTTGTTGTTTTACATCTTCCTTTTCCAGGAAGGAGAGGGAAGGATGGAGAAAGAAAAGGAGAAAAGGAAAGGGCGAAGAAATAATACAAACTCCCTCGGGAACATAAGGAGCGTTCTTTGTTTTTCCCTTCTTTCTGCATGCCGTATTTGCCCCCCCACTTCTCTGGAAAGGGCAGACGAACAGACTGTCTGCTTGAAAGAATCAAGCAAGGACAGAAAGAAACCACCAGCAGATGGATGCAACAGAAAAACATCACTCATTCAACTGTCAGAGGTAGAGGGGGAGTAAAGGAGGAGCTAGGAAAAATACAAGGAAGAGACATAGTTGACTCACAAAGGATACTTCAGAACACACAGTTCACAAAAGTACAACTGACTGACTCGCATCCCACATGATTATTCAGCAAACATACTGGCTTACCCTTTTGCTTTCTTTTCTTTGCCTTTCTTCGTAGATCCTCCTTTCTTCTTTCTGTCCAACCTGTGGCCACCCTTCTTTTTCGGCTGAGAGACGTCCGCATCAGTATCAGCTCTTGCGCTGTCTGTCCGGCGCTTTCTGAACCTGTGTATGAATACAGACGATTGCAGACGAGCAGCGGCAGCGTCGTTTTTTCATTCTTTCTTCTCTCTCTCACTGATTGATGATCTGTACACGGAGAAAGAAAGAAAGGCAGATAGACCGGAAGAAAGACAGAAGTGACACAGAGAAAGAAAGAACAAATCCATAGACCCCCTATGCACTTTTCTGTCACAGTTTGCTTGACGGCCTCGATGCACACAGTCAGTCAGTCAGTCCACACGTAATGCATGCATGCATGGATCCACGGCCCTCCGTGCCCCTTCTCTTCTTTTGGCGACAACTCGACTTCAGTGGACGCAAATCGGATCGAGACCTGTTGTCTGTGAACCGAAGCAAAGCAGAGAAAAGCGGCTGGCGGCACTCTCTGTCCGTTCCACCTAAGAACACAGAGAGAGACCTCCCGCCCTTTCTCTCTCTCTCTCTCTCTCTCTCTCTCTCTCTGCTCTTCTCCTTGTCCCTCACCCTAAACCTTCCAGCTGAGGTTTGAGGAACGTTCGTTTCTACGGTTACAGAAAGTAAGTACAGCGAGAGAGAGAGAAGGCTGCCTGCCCATTGGAGCCCTTCTTATCCCTTTTCATTTGTTGAATTCACTTTTTGGAAGGGAGGGGAACTCTCTCGTCTCACCGCCACTCTACTCCTCATTTATTTTCTTTGTTCTCCAGCTTTCTCCTACCTTCCCGAAATTGCGTTTCGCTTCGTCCTTTCTTCTCTTCTCACTGATTGCATCTATGGATACATGCGAGCGAACTCGCGCCAAAGCAACGCAACTAAAACCGAGACGAAAAGGAAGAGAGAAATAGAGACGAGTAAGACAAACAAAAAAAAGAAGGGAGAGAACGGCGTAAAGGGATTTGAGAGAATAAAGAGAAGGAAAGAAAAAAAGGACGGCAGCGAGGCGCTTCTTTCTATTCTCTTGCTGTTTTACAACTCACCCACTCCCAAGCTCTCAATGAGAGAAGGCATGCAAGTAAGTAGGCAGGCAGGCCGCAAGAAACGCGCCATGTCTCTTCTTGCCTTTCCAATTCTTCTTCGTTCTCTCACACTCACCCACCACGACCCCTGCTCCCTCCACGCTTCTCTCTCGCTTCTTTTTCCGCTTTTCCATCTGCCTCCTTTCCTTCCTTGAAGCACTGCGAACCGTAGTCGAGCACAGAAAGGAAGGAGACGCGAAGAGAGAAGGGATCGGGGAAGACAGAAAAGAAAAGCGATGATGTCTACTCAAGCATAAATACATTCATTCGCTGGGCTGGTTGAGCTGATGAAGAGTCAAGGGAGACGAGGGAGTAAAGGAGGAAAGGGTCCATAGAGGGACACGCACGTACGCTGAGAGAGAGAGAGAGCCCATGCATGCATGCATGCAGGAATACTTCCATGATGATATGCAAGTGCATCCATCAGCTGCTTCACACTGTGCATGACTACATCACCGCTTTCCTTCCAGCTCTCTCTCGCTCTGCCCCTTTTTCGCATTTCATTCCTTCTCCTCCCTCATCGCTGGCAGGCAGACGAGACCATGCAACCAACCGACAAGTCGCCTTCCTTCCTTCTTTCCTTCCGATCAGCCCAGCCCTACCAACCAACGATTAAGTCAACATAGCGAATGAGTAGATAAGGAGGGCAGGAAGTCATTTATTTCATTTATGTCACAGAGGACACCTTCCCTTCCCTTCATCCGCTGCAATCAAGCTACTTGAACAAACCTACTGAGACACGAAAAAAAAGGAAAAATGCCCTCCTCACAGAAGGACCCCCCTCCAATCACGACTGCGAATTTTGGCCCCCGTCCCAATGTTGCCGTTCTGATTTTATATTTTTTGCCCGCCCTCCCTTTCTCTCCCAACTTTTCCCCCCGCGTCTCTGATCACACGAGAATGCCTGCCTGTGCATATTATCATCAGCAACGGTGACCGTTGGCTGTCCGATCTTGAAAGCGTAAACGCAGACGCTACCAAACCACAAACAGACGACGAACATTGACAGGCAGGCAGGCAGGCAGGCAGGCAACACTCCCCTTCATCCTCCGCACCTAGTGTCCATCTCCGCCTTCTCAAGGCAACTAGACCTGCCTGTACACACAGGAAAGGGAGAAGGGATGAAGTGGTTGCAAGGACCTCAGCCGTTCTGAAAGACCGGAGACTGAACCATCGACAGGAGGTAGAATGATCCGTCAGTGACTCAGAATCTTCCCCCCCCCTTTTTGGCTACCTGATTCATCAAGTCTCTGCTTTCAGACAGGCATTCGCTTTGCTCTTTCACGTGCATGCTTTGACCTGCCTCTCATTTCCTCGATTGTTCATACGATCGGAAGGAAACCCACCAGTCAACTGAACTAACTTTGTTTAGAAAGGGAGAGAGGGAGAGAGAGACGTTTCACTCTTTGCCTCTCACTTTTTTTATGAATGCAAAGTAATTTGACCAGACGCTGCGTCAATCTTTTGCTTTTCCCTTTCTTTCTCACCCTCTGACCAACCCTACCTACCAACTATCCCTTGTCTTTTCCTTCTGCTGACGGTCAAGCGAAAGAAAGAAGACGTTTTCTCCTCTCTCTCATCGCTTCAAGCCGACGAAGGGAGACAAGCTACCTGGTGGGCAGACGGCAAAGAGACACACACAGAGAAAGCACGGCAAAGCAAAGGAAGAAGCAGATTGAGTAATGTACTTGCTTGAGTGGACTCACAGACCGATCTTTGAACGAACAAGACAATTAAGATAGAAAGAAAGAAAGAAAGAAAGAATTGACAGAAAGAGATCCGAGAGAAAAAAGAGACAAGGAAAAACGGAAGATGTGGCTGCAGGTTCTTCTTCCACCGTTGCGGCTTTTTTGTGCGCGACCTCTAAAAGCCCGCCTCCTGTTAATTCCTTCTTCTTTCGGGAGTCCCCTCTCCAGCTTTTTGACACACACACACCCGCGTCTTCTGTTGAGTGAGAAACAGAAGAGATTTCCGTTCAACAAAAGCCTGCAGTTGAGAAAGAGATTGCAGTTAGCGGGCACAAGGTGGAAGCTTAAGAGAGAGACGTGGAAGGAACAGACAGAGGAGAAGACACATAGCGGGGGGGGACTTGTCTGAGACAATTTGGGAAGATCTATTTGGAAGAAAACTGGTGAGGCTGACGAAACCTCTGAGCAGAGCGCAACAAAAAAGAGAGGGACTTTCTCGTTTTCGCTACACCTTTTCCCTGCCCAATGACTCCGGCTGCACAGCTTTGTTTGTTTGTTGTCTCCTCGTTTGATTGAACTCTCTCTCTCGCGTCGGTTGGGGCTGTTACCGCACCGACAGACCTACTTGATGAAACGACAGACGCACTGTAATGGTCTCTCTCGGATTCATGCCTGAGGCATGTAATTACAGAGAGAATTGAATGAGAAAGAAGAATTGGACAGACAGAGAGAAAGGAGACGAGGCAGAAAGGGAGGAGGCCGCTCCACGACTCCAGGCATATAATCTCTCTGATTGAAGTAGACGGAAGAAGAAAGATGGAAGAAGGTATTTACACAGCCAATACATCCATCAAGACTGAAGTGGACGAAAGAAAATATGTACAGAAGACTTTCAGTAAACAACTCGAAAAACAAAGACGAAATCAACGAATGAGTAATCAATCTCACAACATCTCTCTCTTTCTCTGTACAACTCCCCTCACATCATAAGGGGCCTCTCACATAAGCAAGCCGATAGACAGACCAACTACCCTTCCTCCAGCAAAGAATGCATTATGTATGCATCAGCGCAGAAGAGGACCCGATGATCTGTTTGCGGAAGGAAGCAGGTCAGCTCTCACGCTGCCCAAATTTCGTACGGGACATGTGTCTGTCTCCTGTCTGTCTGTACCTTTCGTTCAAATTACTCCCCCCGGCGGTAGGTTTGCTTCTTTCTTTGTGGGAGTGAAGTCAATGAGACCTCACCACCAGAAAAGAAACAACGATGCGTGTCTGCGTTCGCCAAGCGAAAAGCTTACGTCGCGATTAGACAACGAACATACAAAAAGACCTTCACATCAAATCGTACAAATGCTTTCCCTCCCCCCGCATCTGTTCATGCGGGGTCGCCTATTGATTGATTCCGTCTGCTACGATCTTTTCCTTTCTTTTCTACCAAGAGAAAATACTGTTAGGTCTTCTCCTTCTCTAAGATTTTGTTTACGTGTACTCTGCTGTCGGTCCTTGTCGTTTCCTCTGGTGTTTTCATTCAACGAACGATCAATTCGACTGAGGATTGAAGACCTGGTGGTATCGGCCTTGTCCCGCAACTGACTGACAGACATTCTTTGCATGGTGTATGTTCTCTCTGAGGATATTCCCTCCCGGCCCTCCCACTTTCTTTCAGTTACTTCCTTGAGAGACGTGCACTTTCTTTGCTTCCTCTCTCCTCGTTTCCTTTGGTCGCAGAACGGCTCTGGCTGTGTCTCGTAGGTTGGTTACACAGTCTTCTCCTCCCTCTGTCTGTACACACACGTCTTTCCTTCTGACATACTTGAGACAGGCTGAAGCGCAAGAAGTAACAGAAAGGAAGAAAGAAAGAAAGAAGAGACAACACAGACGGAGAAACTTCAGAGACAGACAGACAGACAAGTCTGATGAAATTGGAAGTCCAAACTGAAAGAAAAGTCTCCCTGATTGATGCCGTTTTGTTGACTCAAGGACCCCCGCTTTCTTCTTTCTTTTTTTCCTGTTGTTCCTGCTTCATTTACTGTTTCTTTCTTTCAGTGCTGCTTTCTTTACTGCTGTTCTTTCTACCTTAATTTTACCTGAATGTTGCTCTCTGCATGGGGCAGTACTGATTGTCAAGAAGCAGAACCTCCAAGTTCATCCCGTGTGCCTTTTTTTCTTTTCTCCAGCTGCTTTTTTGTTGTTGGCAACTTTCTTTTTCGACTTCATGCGTGTTTTTCATTGATTTCTTGAAAGTCTGTTTATCCATCGCCTTCCTTCAAGAAGTCCACCTGGACTCTGCACAAGAGAGAGAGAGAACAGATTTCTTTTGTTGTCCTCACTCCGAAACGTAGTTGTCTATTTACACAAGCCGAACGAACGACACGCTCTCACTCCCCTTCCGGTATGCAGTCTCTCTCTCTCTCTCTCTCTCTCTCCTTTCCTTTTCTTCAACGGATTCCTTCTGCATCCATGGAGGTAGTGGGATGCCGACGGAGGGAGGGAGGGAGGGAGGGAGAAGAAGGAAGCAAGCATGAAGGAAAGGAGAGGAGAGAGCGGGCGAAGTCGGCAGAGGCGGAGGAGAGACTCAGAAGAGAGGCGAAAGAGAAGGAAAGCAGGTCAAAGCACACAGGGCATGCCTTCAACAGATTAAAACGGTGTGGTTCATCCCTCTAGCACCTTCATGCCCGTATGCCTCTTGCTTTGCTTACCTGTCTGTCTAGCTAGCTCTGTCTCTGAAATCTCGGCCCCCAATTTTCGTTCACTCCGGCCCTCCAGCAGTGCAGCGGAGGGGAGTGAAATGAAAGCAAGACAGGAGGGGAGAAAGGAACGAATCGAGAGGGAGGCAAAGGGGAGACAAGAAAAGACAAGAAAAGACAGTTTGGCATTCATTCAGGGGGACGTTTCGAGAAGCAAGTGAAGGAAGCAAGGATTGCTTGCGCTCCACCGACAGCTCTCACGCCACCCACGGCCCCACTTTTTTTGGGTCTAAGTTTTAAAAGTAAGGCGACAAAGAGAGAGAAATCTGAGACAGGGGGGGAGCCAGGAAAGAGAAGAGAGAGAGAAGAAGAGAGAGCACGACGCGGCGGTGTCCGACGAGTGGAAAGAGATTTGCAGAGAAGGGAGGGGGCACATGAAGATACCGGAGGGGGACATGACTGATCAAACGAAACGGAGAGTGTACACTCCCCTCCCCGAGGGGCAGTCATGCACCTTTATAAACTTCGTCCTTCCTTCCTTCTTTCCATCATTTAACCAACCCTGCCTGATCATTCATTAATCTCTCATTCTTCCACCCACGCCGTCGTGCACTCACTCTTACGCACACTCGGTGGTGTGCGTCTGTACAAGAACGTCCAACTCGTCTAACGCTCATTCGTCTACAGGCTAATCAAACTACCAATGGGCATTGTTGCAAGCAAGGCCGTTTTCGTTGCTTTCTTTCTCTCCACACTCAGTCAGGTACTTCCGTCTCTCGATCTTCCCTGTTCCTCCTCGACTTACAAGAGAGCCAGCCGGCCGTAGTACTCCGAGACACTTGCGTCCCTCAGAGAAGCTGTAATAGAGAAAAGGTTCAGCCGGACAAGCCCTCATGCAGAACAGAGGAAGGGGAAGCAAGACAAACAGCACCGCTGTATCTGTGGGAGGATCACAACTGAGACACAGCCGAAGAGAACAAGAGAGAAACAAGACGGGGAAAAGGTAAGCGAAAGAAGACAAGACAGAGGGGGCACACGGCAAGCAGGCGGATGGATAGGAGGACGGTGTGTGTCTCTCTCGTCCTCTCGCACGGAGACAGAGAGCCTACCGAGGGGCTCCCAACTCTCAGGGCCAGAGGAAGGAAGGCACCGACTGACCGACCGACCAATCACACCGCCACGCCGCTCGGAAGGAGGAGACGTGAGGTCAGAAAGGTCACACACGCACAGAATGATTGACGGGGGGGGTTTCTCTCACGGTTCCGTTCCTTTCTCCTTCTTCCCTTCTGTCTGAAGAGGTGGAAAGAAAAGGGCGGGAGAAGTAGAGAGAAAAGGACCCGCACCAATCAGACAGACAGAAGAGAGGAGAAAGGAAAAGAAAATGAGAATCCGCATCGTATCAACCGTTCAAGTCGACGTTTCAGAGAGGAAAAGATATCACCAATTGGAAGATTTTCGTTCGATCTTTGTGATCGTTTTCTGGTTTCCTCCTCACTTCTCCTTCCTTTTTTTTGGCGTATCACGTGACGCAGTTTCTTTTCTGATAAGCGAGGGCAGACCATCCATCTTGTTGGATAACGTTGTTCAGACAGCTCTCTCTGTACATGGCCCTGCTGTCAGTTTTAATTCTCTCCTCTGAGGTGAGAGAAAAGAAGACGAGATGCAAACAGTCGAAAGACGACGACAGGGTCTCTCTCAATTTTGAAGAAGACAGAGAGAAAAGGCGCAGAGAATCAATCGGTCATCTCCGTGACCGCATGATCGCCCTGTGAAAGTCCGTAAGGCCATCTATCTCACTCACTGCATGGGCTGAAAAGTGAAAGAGAACTGTGACCAGTCGGTACAGCTCTCTCGTCCTTTCTTTTTCTTTTGGCCGTCTGTTTTTGCGTCTCCGTTCTTCACTCTTCAATACCTGTCTGCCGTGCTTCTTCTGCCCAGACGGGGCTGGCACTTTTTGTGAATTTCCTGCGAGCTTTTTTTTCCGAGAGTCTTTTGAAAATTCTTTCACCTCTCCTTTCCTTCTTTTCGTTTTTCATCCGACTTCATTCGAGTGCCTCATTTGCCTTTCCTTCCTAGCTTTGCAGAACGCAGGGTCGAGCGAGGAAGGAGAAAGAGATACGGACAGAGGTAGAGGCAAGGGGAGAAAGAATCCGCATGACTAACTGTCCGTTGCGCCCAACCAACAACAGTCAGGGAGGGAGGTAAGAGAAGAAAAGAGAAGCAAAAGAGGAGACGGAGGACGGAGGAAAAATGAGTCCAGCGGGGAGAGACAGAAAAGAGCCTCTCTTTCCGCGTTCGGAAGGAGGCACCGTCCCGAGACAAGAAGAAAAGAGGAGAAACTCGGAGGAGGAAAAAGAGGAGAAAGAAAGTAGTCACCCAAACAAACTGGCGAGTCCCTCATCTCCTCTCATCCCCCACCGATCTCTCTCTCTGTTTTCTCATTCTGTCAGTCCACTTCTGTTCGAGGAACAATCCCATGATCACACACGCGCACGCGAAACTGTTCGTGAGATGCGAAAAGAGAAGTCTCTCCTTTCCTTTCCGCTCCCACTCACCAATTTGAAACCTTACTTTTCGCTTGCGTCGCCAAGGGCGCAAGGGCGTGCTTGTGTTCAGTCAGGGGATGTGCGTGCCAAGAACGAATGAAGGAACTACAGAGAGAGACAGAGGGCACATCAAGACTTCGAGTGACCGATCAGCACGAACCTTCGAAGAGATGATGAGCGGCTCTGTGACGAACCTTTGAAGGAAGAAGAGAAGGAAAGAGAGAGAAGACGAGGCAAAGAAAGAGGCTGTCTCGCTTCCCCTCCTTCCACTTTGAAAACCGAAAGAACAAAAATGATGGGGCAAAGGAAAGGACAGAAGGAGAGAGACGGAGAGAGGAGGAGAGGCTCAAAAGAGGGACCTCGGCACTGGAAGAAAAAGAAAAGTTTTTCTTCCCTTCATTGTTTGTTTTCTTTTTCTTTGCGCTTTCTTCCGTTGCGCGACACATCATTTTGTTTGTTTGGATGGAAACTTTCTGCTTGATCCTGAGGAGCAGAAAAAAAACCAACGTAAAAAGCTTTGCGTTGCGATGTTTGATCTGATTTGTTCAGATATGTCCGCACAGGGCCTTCCCCTACCCTCTCTTTTTCTTCGCACTTTTGCGATGCCTAGCCAACGCGCACATCACTTTATTGCGATATCAATGCAGTGCAGTTCTCTTTCACTCTTCAGAAACGTGAGCGCTTGTTGCTAAGGTGCCAGGCAGGCAGGCAGGCAGGCCACCGTGTAGGGGTTTCTCTCTCTCGTTCATGAAGAGAAACCGATCGAGGCGCAGAATGAAGGGGGAGAATTCAGTTGCCCTGTCGGAAGGCCCTTTCTGAGGGGAGGGGGGGGAGACAGAAACCTGCACACCTTTTGATGTGGAGAGACGGAGACATTGGAGAACAGAAAAGAAAAGAACAGAGAAAGAGAGGAGGAAAGAGAAAGAGAAAGGAAAAATCGCGACACTGACGACAGACAGACAACCGGAAAAGGAAAAGGAAAAGAGATCACTCCCACGAGAGAGCAAAGGCGTGTGTTGACTTTCTCCCTTTTTGTCTTTTGTTGTCTTCTCTTTCATCCGCCCCGTCGGCATGTTCCGAATTCAGGCAGGCAGAGAAACAGAGAAAGGTCCTATCTTCATTTGGTGGAAGGAAAACTTAAACCTCTCTTCTCGGTCTTGCTTGTCTTTTCTCTGTCTGTCGTTCTTTCCTATTTTTCAAAAGAGGTCTAAAAGGATCGAAAAAAGGAAGTCAGACAGACAGACACTGCTTTGAAGTCTAGTTAGCAACAAAGAAAGAAAGGGAAAGGGAGGAGGGAGCCCGGGAAAAAAGAAAGAAGAGACGATGCAACCAAGTGTGCACCTGTACTCATCACTCACTCCTTTCCTCCTCACAAACAGACAGAGAGCGAATCCATCCAAGCCAAGAAAAAGGGGAAAGTGGAAAGGATGAAAGTCAGACAGCCATTCTGCAGAGAGAGCAGAAAGACCCGTTCGTCCCCCCATCTCTTTTCTTTCTCTTTCCTTGTTTTTCTTCGTCTCTCGGTCACCCTCCCCTGATCTGACTAACGCTTTTCCACGGCGATCTTCCCACTGCAGTCTCACGGTCCGTGCCTCTTTTCTGCTGTCGACAATCCATACACCCATTCCACCAGGAGATGCAGGAACGATGCATAGAGAGACGAAGACAGGCAGGCAGGCAGAGTGAGGGGAAAAGAGAAAAGGGAAATTTACGCCGTTCCGTCGGGACATCAGTGGTCTAAGTTGGTTTCTTTCGGTCTAAGGTTCTTCAGCTCTTCTATTTATGGTCTATAGCTGGCACAATGAATGCCCGTGCTTCGCTCAACCGCTCAGACTATTTGAAAGAAAGTAAGCGGGCAGCACGACAGACAGACAATGCAAGCATGAAATGAACAAAATGGAATCAGTCTTGGTTGGGTGGTCTTGTGGTCTTCTTCTCTGCAGCGAGATGTGATGTGAGGGAGGAGAGGAGGAGAAATGCATTTCTGTCTTTCAAGCACGATCTACACAAAGAGGGAAGACATAGACGAGTGAGGGAGTGCGAGAAGATGAAGACGACGAAAGAAGAAGAGAGGTTTTTTGTCTCCAGAGATGAGAAAGAATCCATTGACGAAAGCGGAAATTTCACTAACGAAGAAGCAGACAGACAAACAAACAAACAAAGACAAGGACATGGACGGAAGGACAGCCAAAAAAACATCACAAAATGGCGGACTTCGAAAATGAAACCAGGTAAGTGGCGATTCACAGAAAATGATCTAAAGGTTCCCATGGAGCGATGGATTGATCGACAAATTTTCCTTCTTCCTTTCTCTCTCTCTTTTTCCGTTTCTTTCTTTCTGTCTTTGCGGACGGAGACAGGAGACAGTCGAAGCAAGGTAAGTAAGCAGAAGAATGACGACAGACAAAAAGGGAGAGAAAAAGAGGGGAAAAAGAACGTGCTGCCTCAAGAAAAAGCTTCGAGGAGAGAGAAAGAAAGAAACGGGAGGGGGGAGAAGAAAGGAGGAGCTGGGGTGAGGTGAGATCTTCACAAGAAGGCATACACAGCAATTCTCAGCAACAAGTTGACACACGGCAGGAGAGGGAACGGCAGGCACGAATCAATGAGAAGGAAAGGAAAGGAAAGTGTCGATTCGATTCGTACAACCAAACAGGCAGGCTGCGTGCCCTTTTCTCCTTTTTTCTTTGTTGTTTTCATGCTGTCTGCCTCGAAACTTGTGCGAGTGCGCTGCCTGCTGAGCATCGGTTGATTCCTCTCGCGTATGTTGCTTGCTTGCTGCGTTGCTGGAAAGGCAGACACGCCAAAAGCATAAGCACACACACGCACACAGCCTTCTGAGAAAGACAATCAATACTTCCACGGCGCTGCACATGCTGTGGTGTCCGAAGAGAAGCTCCGTGCTGCTTTTCAGAGAAGTCGCACGACTAACTGCACACACACGAAGAGACAAACGCTTTTTTGAAACTGAAACGAACGAGATGTGCTTGAAAGGCAAAAAAGAAAACGCGTCAAGGGAGAGAAAGGAACAGAGCAGATACCAACCCCTCCAGTTCTCCCGATCGTTTCCCCATCTTTTTCCTTTCATTCATTCTACCCGTCCTGTTTACCTCCCCTGCGTCTGCCGGAGCTCTTTCTTTTCTCACCCCCCTTCTGTTCTCTCTCAGCTCATTTTCACGGTCGCAGTCTGTACAGGCGAGCGGAGACGGAAGGAACAGTTAGATGTACACATGAGGTGGGAGGACCGAAGAGAAAGACCTCACAGACAGACAGATAGACAGACAGACAGAAGCCCAAGCCAGGAAGGAAGCCACACATGCAGCCAAGCTAAGTGACAGACAAACAATCAGACACCCAACCAGAGGCCCCCCCAACGGACTTTTGTCGAGTCCGGGAGGAGGCGGGGTTGGGCCGATTGAATGTCTCTCTCTCTGTGCATGCACCCACCCGCCAGGCACCACTGTTGCCTTCCTTGCCACAGGACACTTTCATTTTCTTCTGATTTCTGAAGGAACATTGTCCGAGCAGGGTGGATAAAACCAAGACGGGACTCGTTCAGCGTTTGCTCTTGCACGTTATTTTGATCGAACGAACTTCTCTGATAGCAGATCAAGAGAGCGAGAAGAAAGAAGAGACGCTGGATGCTTTGCTGATCTCTCGAGAATGTTCTTTGGCTGACTGGTTGACTAACTGGCCCCCCTTCTGTTACCACAAAACTGCTTCTGCTTGCTTCGTGAGAGAGACAAGAGAGAAACAGAATCTCTCCCTTATTCGTTCTCAGAGCGGGGGAGGGGGGAAGGAGCCGCCCCCTTCTTGTCAGACACAACCAGACACAAGGACAACCCGAGAGAGGCCTCACGCAATCGTCATCTTCTGAAAGAAATCAGACGGGGCCTTAGAAGAGAAAGAAAAAAGGCGAAAGGAAAGATGAGGAACTAGAAGAAAGGAGGGCAAGAAAAGGACGGGGAAGTAGAAGCAAAAAAAGAAACAAACCAAGGATTTCAAATGGGAAAGGCAGGGAGGGAAGCAGGAACTTGAATTGCTCAGACGGGGATCGCAGAAGAAAGAGAAAGACGCGGGTTTGAGTACAGATGAGGTGCGGCAAGAGAGAAGAGAAGAGAGGGACCTCGAGGAAAAGATGTGACGCAAAAGAGAGGGAGGGAGGGAGGAAAGAGAGAGAGATAAGATCGCTGCGACTAAATGAGAAGAAGACCACCCGACACTCACTCTCACTTCCTTCTTCGCCTTCATTGTTTCTCTCGCCAGGTCAGGCAGGCAGGCAGGCAGGCAAGAGGGAAGGGGAAGGAAGGAAAGGAAGGACCGAATCGATCGAATTGCTTCGCTTTGGGGCTAGAAAGGAAGGAAGGAAGGAAAGAAACCCAAAGTCAAAGCGAAGTAAGTGCCTTCAAAGGTAATTACGGACAGTCGACAGGACCACAAAGAGACCCCCCATGCACCGACAGGCAGACACACACACAGAGGAGGGAAAGAAAAGCCGTTAATTGTCTCTCTCTCTCTCTTTCTGGCTCCACCAGGCAAGAACGAATGGACACGCATGACAATCAGTTCATCGAGAGACCTCCTCACGAAACGCTTAGAGGCCCCCAAACCCAAACGAGCCGCCACGCATGCAAGACACCCCGCATCTGGTCAATAAAGCAGAAAGAAGAAAGCTGTATGAGAGAGAGAGAGAGGCGTTGTATTGTTTTACATGTACAGCGGGGGGAAGAGACAGCTGGACTTAGGCATTGGCAGCCCTCCTCTTTGTGTGCGACACCTGTAACTCTCTTTTGTCGTTTTCTGTCTGATTTCTTTTACAGATAGCGCTAATTCCTTGAGGAAGGACTTGCAAGGGTCTTTGTTATGGATTGAAGTCGCGATGGAGGCATGACTGGTTTTTTCGAATCTATCTGGGATCTTGCCACCATCCTCTTACCCTGTGCTCTTTATTTCTGCTCTCGGATAGATCGAGTGCCTGCTTCTTGCTGTTCCCTCCACCTATTCCCTGCTGTTTGCTCTCTTGATTGCTCACACCTCTCTCCTTCTTCCTTCTGCTTTTTTCTTTCTCCTCTGTGTCTGCAGATTTGCTTGTCGGATGACATGACTGACAGTCCCTCTGACAACCTGCCCAAAAGTCCGGACGGGCACACACACGCAAGCCGGCGGCCCCATCAGACAGACAGACGGAAAAGCGAGTTCGGTTAGATGATCGATCTGTCTGATCGGCCGACTTTCGACTTGCTGCATGCTCCTCAGGATAAATACAAATCCCCCCACGGGAATTTCAGACTAACAGACTGACTGACTGACAGAAGACCAAGGCAGGGTGACGAAGACAAAACAAAAGCTTTTTCCTTTCTGCAGAATGAAGAAACGAACGGTCTTTCCCATCCCACTCCCTCCCGTGAACTAATTCCTTCCGGGATTCTTCTTTCAATCAAGTACTCACTCTTCAGGCTTTCGAATTTTTTGTGCTTAATCATCGATGATGAGCTGACAACCGGCAACCGTTGTTTTGCTTGGATGGATTGTGTGTGAGTGCGTCCTTTCTTTCCTTTATGTGTTTGCCCTCCGTCATACTTATTTCTTTTGCTTTCTTCTGCTTTCAAGCGACCGCACTTTGAGGCAATGCAAGCTTTTTGTAATTGTGTCGTATGTCCTCCATGAATGTGCGGGTCTTTTCTCCTGTTCACTCTCTCTCGCTGCCCTCCCTCAGGCTTCGAGTAGACAGGGAAGGAAGTCGAAGTCGAATGAGGAAAGGGGGGGAAGATGAAGGAGATCGTCTTTTCAACTCGGTGAGTGGGAGGGATTCTTCTTCTGAGTGGATAGATGACTTAAAAAGGGGAAGGGAAACAAGACTTGTTTGTTGTTTTCAGTTTGTTCTTCTTCTTCTTCTTCTTCTGCAAATAATTTTGTTTGTCTACTCTCTCACGTATGTCATGTCAACTCGTCGACCCCTGAATGTTCTTGGCCCTTCGTGTCAGCAGCAGTCAGGCAGCCGCACCGGTTTCAGGGGGTTCCTTCACGACGCATCTGTCTGTCTGGCTTGGAAGGAGAGATAATGGAAGAAAGAAAGAGACCAGCTTCGAGTGATCGTCGAAATTTGGAATCGCTTTCTCCCTCCCTTCCCCTTGCAAACAGACGAGCAGAGGCATCGCGAAAGAAAGAAACGAACTAATGGGAAAACGTGTACAAGAATACCAACAGTAGAAGAATGAAGGAATGAAAACATGCATTCACACAGACAGACAAGACAAATGCACGCAGCACCCCACAAACAGTTGGTACTCGAACACCCAACCACTTGATTGGTACGATGGATCGATTGACGCACGCGAGTATCACTGAAGCAGGACGGACGGAATTTCTTCTTCTTGGCTCACTCGTTCCTTGAGCGAAGCCAACCGCCACTCTCACAAACCAAGTACAGAACGTTTTTCACTCGCATCGCTTCCTTTCAGCAACAACACAACACATTTGATGGATGCACTTTTTCGTTTCCTTCCTTCTTGCTTCTTTCCTTCCACAAGTTGAATTCTATCCTTCTTTCCTTCCTTCCTTCTTTCATTGATTTCTTGCATCGGTACTTCTCGGTTGTTCTTTTCAGCTTTCAGTACATTCAATCATTCAAAGAATTATCGAAAAATAACAAGACGAGCAAGAGGAGGAAGAAGAGGCAGCGATTTGCAGCAGACAGCAAGTCAGGTCACGTTTTCGGGTCCCCGCCCCCCCCTCTCTCTTTTCTATTTCTCTCAAAGGAACACGGCAGGAACGATCTCCCTCCCTCGTCGGTCCTACAGAAAAGGCGCCCCTCGCTCGCTCTCTCTCTCTATCTCTCTGACGCTCGCTATACATTCTGCCTTCCAGGGTGTATCCTTTGTTTCGCACGCCTGCCGCCTCTTCTCCATTCATGCTGACGGCTTTTGCTCGTCACCAGGGTGTTATTTGACTGCGTCTCGGCTTTTTCCAACCACTTTCTTTGCGGTTCTGCTCTTTCCTTTCAACCATTGAAGAGAGAGAGAGAGAGGTGGGTCAGTCAGTAATCAAAAAAGTCAATTGAGGGAGGGGACGAAGGGACAAAGCCAGTGAAGATCCTGACAGTCTCGTTTTCATTCATTCAACCTCGAGATCGATCGCTACTTCCATCCATCCATCCCTGCTCTTCCTTTGGTCCTTCCTGCCTTCACATGGGGGGCCACTCGAGGCCTGCAAAGCGGAGGGAATTCACTTTCTTTCGAAGGAGGAGGGTGCAGGGACTCATATCCACTACCGTCCCTCTCTCTCTCTGACCCTCACCGCCTCCTCTCGAATACCCTCCTTCTCCCCCTGTGTGCCCCCGACCTGAGGAGAATGAAGAGGGGAGACACGAAGGATGAATTTCAGCAGGGGGAGATCTGTTCGGCACTGCAGGAGCAGACGGTCTGTTGCGACGTGCAACTCTCTCTCCTCTACCTGCAGCACTGCAAAATCCTTTCTGCTGGTGCAGGTAGGGAGGCACGCACTCCCCCCTCTCCGCTCTCTTGCACAAATCTTTGTGCACAGACATGGAGGCAGCTTCCCCTGTCCATTCACAGCCATCTCCACGCCCTCCCTCTGGTCCCTCCCAGAAGAGAGGCGAGGCGTCTCCACTCAGAGGCTCATCAACTCGGGCGGACAGAGAGGCTGTGAGCACCTGCTGATGGGTGGATGACTCAGGGGGCCAGCAGGCAAAGCTGCTGCTGGCGCTGCCTGTTGCTGCTGTGTGTGAGGGGTGCTGTTGTTCCACCGTCGTCGGAGAATCGGCTCCTTCAGCTGGGAACCATGAGAGACCGAATCCACGCCCCCCCTCTCGCGAGTGCAGAAGAACACCCGAAAGCTGTGCAAACCGCGTGTCGACCGGCGGCGGAACGTTCGGACGGCGGCGGCGGAATGAGACAGGGGACCCGGCATAGTGCCCATCAGGAGGGAAGGGCGGCGGGCAGACGGAAGAAGAGGGAGCAGGCACACGAGGAAATGCAAAGCACCCCTCTTGACCCTCGGGGGTTGAATTCGAGACGTCTCCTTGAACCGGCAGACGGCTGCTTCCTCCTTTCTGATTCTGAGCCTTCGGAGGCTCTCTCGATCCTCGACCCGAGTCAGCGAGGGCAACGGAAAGGGAAAGGGGCTCCAGGTGAAGCGGCCTTCGACTCTGCCCCCTGGTGCCGCCCTGCTCTCGACAGCCGTCGGGGCACACAGCCTGGGTCGACGGGGGGCGGGGAACGCGGGAAGTGGGTGTGCCCCCCCGTGTGGTTCGGGTGTGTGTGAGAGACCCCACTGCTGGATGCTGCGTCGTGGGACGGTTCAGCGCACTCCTCCTACCGCTGCTGCCAGTCGTGGTGTGCTCAGACTGCTGCTGCAGTTGGTGGGAAATCGAGGGGAGCGCCCCGACTCTGGGGACGGAAGAGGAGGCCTTCTGGCACCACCACTTCTTTGCCTCAGCGTATTCTCGACACTCCCCGTCCAGAGCCTGCAGCCAGCAAGAATGCGTGCGTGCGTGCGTCAATGAGGGGAGACGGGAGGGAGGGGTTCCCCAGGGCAAAGTCAAGGGAGGTGAATAGCTCTTGGTGGAAGTGAGACTAAAAATTTTAGGGCTAATGGCACAAAGAAAACTCCTTGAGTGTCTGCATCCTTTTTTTAAAAATTTGGGAGAGGGAGAGAGAGAGAGAGTCCGTTTCGGCAAGTCCTCCTGCTGTTTTGATGACTGCGGGATCTTTCTTTCTTAACGGCTGTTGCATCTGTGTCCTTTGAGTGGCTGTATCATGTTTTTTGAAATTAAGCGAACAGAAGCACGGGAAAAGAGACAAGAAGATACTGAGAAGCATCGACGAAAACCATCAAGCAGTCAACCAACCAACTGACCACGAAATCCAGGACCACAGGCAAAACTTCTTCCGGAAGGTGACGCAGACCCCAAAGGAGAGACGCCAGAGAACCTTTGACGATTCTCGACGAGGATCTCTTCCTTTCCTCTTTTTGACCCTCTCCTCCCATCTTTCCTCCTGAAAGAGGGCAGCTTTCTTTCACTCCCACTTCCTCCCTGTTCTGATAATTCCTTGGCACAGCACTTCCTCTTTCTCGGGACTGCCAGTGACGGGGGTGGGAGGACACTTCTGGGTCTCTTCCGCTTTTTGGGCTTTCCTCCTCTTCCTCAACTTCCTCATGCCTCTCTGTAGCGACTTCGGCAGCCTCTCCCCCACCTCTGACATGGCCGTTGCCCCCCTCGTGAGAACATTCGAGGACGTTTGAGGTGGACGGGACAATTGGGCACGCAGAAGAAGAAGAGGCACGTGTTGACGTCCGAGTAGGCCCTTCACTCTCCCTCTCTGCCGGGGCGTTCGCACGGAGTCCCCCCTTGTCTGTGAACACGGACTGCGTGTGTCGACCTAGATCCTCTCTTCCCTCTGCCCTCTGCTGCGGCTGCTGCTGTTCTGCTGAAGGGAGGGGGTGAGGAGACTCTAGAGGGGACCAAGTGAAGCAGGGGGGCACACGCGCTCCTCCTCTGACAGGACCGACACGGGAAACGGGAGAGTCCCACTCGCCGCTCGACAGAAGGGGAGGGAAGGCAGGCGGCGGCCTGATGGGAAAGTTAGACAGAATGCGGCGGCGGGGCTGGAGACCCACAGTGGGCGTCGGGGTGTCCATGGAGGAGTTGGTGTCGTCAACCCCGGCCCCGGCCCAGGCCGTCGGCTGGTGTCCGGGACGCCAGACCGCCCCCCCCCC
>JAHBMJ010000887.1:23728-38611 GCA_018398765.1 Chromera velia | reverse complement strand
GGGGGGGGGGGGTCCGACCTGGATGCTTAGGTGTTGGGGTCCAACCTACACGGTCGGTTTTAATTTTTTTCATGGCCCCTTTAATCTAAGACATATCCGAGAATCTGAGTCAACAGTAGACTCAATACATAATTTAAAATTGATGAATATGCTTGATCAGGACCCTCGGAGGTCGATCGTGAGGGCTAGTAATTTAAAATTACTTAGTCAATGTTAATTAATGAATGAATGTCAATATTGCATGTGACATCATGATAATAAATTAAAGATCATCGTTGGAGGAATGCGGGCCCCACTGGCCCTCCAGCTCCAACAAATTCATGAGGTAGTGGCATAGCCGGATGTTGTGATACCGTCATTGAAGTGGATTATTATAAGCTTGTACAAGAACGAGAACTCAGACTGCACGCACTTTCGATCACCGGCTTGGCCTCTCGTATTCCATCTGTCTGTACAGAACGATCGGATCCACGTTTGTACGAATTGCTGCATTCTTCAAAAAGTGATCATCAATCCCGCATGTACATCAAGGAGCTAGCGGGTTGTCCTGCTTTCCCTTTTCGGACCTCTCCCGAAAGACTTTTCCCTTGCAATCCCTTCCCTTCCTCCACTTTCAGATTTTCCCTTCAATCTGTCGCTTCATCTTGTCACCTGTTCTCGTTTGAATTCTGTGAAACAAAAAACCTTGTGCCTTCTTGCCCTGAACATGCTCTACGCCTTCCTCCCTCACTTTCTTTCCCTGTAAATTTTCTCTTTGGACATCGGGTGTTCCACTGACTCTCTGTACCTTCTCTCTGCTGCACGTGGGGGCTCTGAGAGTGGCCTCGTCCACGAGACTGTCTTTTCTTTTCTCTCTCTCTCCATGTCTCTCTCTCTCTCTCTCCCCTTATCAACACAGAGAACCCCCCCTCGCCCTTTGCTTCCGTTAGAGACAGGGCCTCATCAGACAATAGTGTCGTCCCCCCCTCCTCAAAAGTTACACGTCGCCAGTTTCTGAAACGTGAAGTGCCGAATCCCGCCGTCTTCTTCCGCCTGTGCCACCAGATTCAGAGACCCGAACACTGCACTCATTATCCATTCGTCCATCCATTCACTCATGAGCCTGCAAAGGTCAGGCCGACAAAGAAAAAAAAACGAGAGAGAGAGAGAGAGAGAGAGAGAGAGAAGCGAAGAGACCGCGTCAAGCAGACTCCCTCCCTGCCTGGCTAACCGACGAAAGGACTGACCGACTGACTGACTGACCGAGCATCGCGATGAGCGAGAAGGTGATCAGGAACGCCAGGAGGATAACCAGGAGGGAGGCAAGTTTGTACTTCTTTACCTGCATGATCACGGGGACAGAAACAAAGGGTGACAGAAGGTTCTGAAAAACGAGGCCACGAAAAAGAAACGAAGAAAAACCTGGTGAGAATAGCAAGGCAGAAAACAAAGAGGAAATAAATACAAAGAAAACGGGAAGGAAGGAATGCGAGCGACCAAAGAGGTGAAGAACAGAGATTTGACGGACGGACACATTAACCAAAAAGAGGAAGAGCCGCCGTATGCCATTTCCTCTTTTCCTGCCTGTTTCCCTTTCTCCTGCCAACTTACTGACTGACTTACTGACTGACCAGCCGATCCAAGACAAACTTTCCGACTGCAGCACCGACGAAAGTGCACGCCCCCAGGAACACTGCATACTCCCAAGGAGCTGCTCCGGTAAGGGCAAACGTCTGCGCGCGCACAGAGACAGAGAGAGAGTGAGAGACAACTACAGAGAGCTTGTCCTTCTCTTTCTTTTCCAAAGACATTGAAACACACACACACACACACACACACACACACAAAGAGAAAGAGAAAGAGAGAGAAAGAGAGAGAAGCAGACGGACAGACGGCCAAACACACTGCTCTCGCTCACCGATTACCGGAGAGAGAGAAAGCACTTCCCAAAGTCCTAAACGACAGAAGCAAACGCACACAGTCTCCTCAAATAGCAAGATCGAGGGCATCAAAAGCTAGACGAAAAAAAACAACCAAAGGGAAACACAAATGGGGAGGCTGTGTATGTAAAGAGGAACTTTAGTGCAGACGGGCGCCGACGAATGGGTCGACCCGGCCCGAAGGAACAGAAAAAACACAACCGACGAGCGCACGAAAGCAGGAACAAGGGAAGAAGACCAACAGCATAGCAGCACCCAGAACCCCCCCCATGCACCCACCACGGCTGTGGAGGAGGACGTGATGATCAGAGACGTTGCGTTGGCAGCCGTCACGACTTGGGGGATGAACCCAACCTGCTCTCTCGCATGCACGCAGAAACGGATCGGGTTGCGTTGCGTTGCGTTGTGGAGGTCGTCTCTCTCTGCCTCTGTCTGTCTATCTGTCTGTCGGTCTGTGTGTGTGTGTGTGTGTGTGTGTGTGTGCGCGTCCGTCGGCAGAACTCATGGGAGGGAAGGGGGGGCAGCAGGAAAAGGACGAATGATTGACAGACGGAATGAGAAAAGCCGAGGCAGAACAGAAATGACTTCAGGTGGCTGATTTGCGCATGGGCGTCGTGTATACCGACAGAAACTGAGAAAGGGGTTCAAGCCAGTCACTTCGCTGTGTTCGTGCCCACTTTAAAGCACGAAAGAACAGACGAAAGAATCAGTCAAGAAAGAGTGAGGAAGGAAATTTACAATGAGAAGCCGCTCCCCTCCCCTCTCCTCCCCATTCCTCATGATCGCTTCCGTTCATGTACAGTGACAACTGTCGAGTCGAGTCGCCAAAGAACACGCATGCATGCATGCACCTCAACCAACGTTGCTCTGCGCTGCGCTGCATCTTGGACCCCCCTACCCTCAACAAACCATCGCCGATCGAAACACAAGCAAAGAAAAGCAGTTAAGAGAAAAGAAGGCTGACGTGGAGCAGGAGGGTGCCCAAGATCAGACCGCCTCCAATGCCCATCAGAGCGCTGATCACACCTGCACACACTCAACCACTCACTATTCATTACCTCGCTTACGGTGGATTTGGTCTTTAGAAAATATCTGCACAAAAAGCGTGCGGCCATTTCGTCACTCCCTGCCACTCCCCGTGCCCCTCACAAATTGACTATTTGTGCAGTGCATGAAAGTGTGCGAATGTGTGGCAACGTGAGCGGTCGTCACTCGATGCATGGGACAAGAAGGGAAACTTTACTGAACCAACAGAAGGCGCAGAGTGACCCCAAAATGGGAAGACAATGAAGACGAAACGCAGCATGCATGAAGTCATAGGGAGAGATTGGAAGACCGAAAAGCCTTTGCCATGAGATTCTGACGACACAACGCTTGCTTGATTGTTTTCCGTCCCCAATTGTTCATGCACAGCCCTACCAGCCAGCCAGTCAGGGAATGCTGATGACTTTTCAGGACCGACTCTCAGTCGTTGCTGTGATTGATTCGTGTCCCCCCTCGGTTAATGATGAAAGAAAGCAGCGAGAAGAAAGGTGAGCCAGACTAATGAAAACAAAGAAAGACGCACACGAACAGAGAGGCAGCCAGCCAGCCACCCAGACCTAATTACCTACCTACCTGCGACAAAGAACATGACGGACAGCCTGACGACTGCCTCCCTCCTGAACTCAAAGTCCCCTTCAACGAATGGATACCCTGCCTCGCTCTTCCGCGCGTATTCGGAGATGGACATGCGGATGAAGACAAAGGACATCAGAAAGTTGATCACAATCGCCGCCAGAGAGAGAACCCAGTACACAGGACAACCCACCTCGAACGGCACTCTCTGCATCGATCCATGCATCCATCCAGACGTCTGTTTCTTCGTGCGTTGTCGTATTTGAACGCACAGACAGACCCTTCGCAGATTTTCTTCTTTTCCGTCTTCTTGTTCTCAGAAGGACTATATGTTTCTTCTTCTTCTCCCTCCTTTTCTTCATGAACACAAAAGACAAAAAAACAGCCAGACAGACAGACAGACAGACAGACAGAGAGACATGCTGTACGTTTCTTCTTCTCCCTCCTATTCTTCATGTGAAAGACAGACGGTGAAGCAGGCAAGGAGATGGACAGTCAAGCATGTGGGCGTGTAGGAACAGTCATTCCAACAGACGATAGAAGGGAACTGCAGTACTTCGATCTGACATCATCCACTCTTCTTACAAACTTTTCCACAGCCTCGGCTTTGTTTTGATGGCGTGCACATTCGAACCAAACTCCTAGGGCCCACCCAACCCACCAAGCAGTCTCCTCCCATTGACTGACTGACTCACTGACTGACTGACTGACCGTTTTCAGAACCGATTTAGACACCTGTATGGCCATCGTCACACCCCACACAGTCAACAGGTAGGTCCAACGCTGCACTCACTCAGTCACTCACTCACTCACTCATGACCGAAACACAGCAAGGCAGGAAAAGGAAAAAATGAGCAGGCCGGACGAGAGAGTCGTCGAACAGACAAAAGCAGTCAAGAGTCGGACACCGCGTGCCCCGACTAATCTCTCCAAGACAAAAAGGGGAAAGATCTCGATGGATTGCCACCTCGACGCTTATCTGTTCAAACCCTTCCAAGGCACTCACTCACCTACTTATACTTACCCTCATGTTGTGTTTCGAGTCATGTTCCAACATCGCCTTCACTTCAGCTGACAAAGGAGCATCAGCCGCAGTCTCCGAAGAGCGGTTCTCCATCTCCTCATGTCCTCCTCTACTCGCCCCAGCAGCTGCTGCATCTTCCTTCTCCCCCCGCGTCTGCGGAGACGTTTGCCCCTTCTCCACATCGGCTCGCAAGAGTCCCCCTTCGCCTTCCGCCTCCCCTTCCCATATTTCAGGAAGTGAACCCGCCCCTTCACCGTTAGAAACCACAGACAGCCTCTGAGCCGGAGATCCGCGACCATTCGTTACTGCGGCAGGCATCGTCGCAGCTCCATGGGCCGGGCCCGGGGCCGAACAGACCGACGACGGCCCCTTTCCTCTCGGGTCCACTTCTGCTTGAGAACCGTTGCTCCGCAATTCCAGCCCCGAGATGTGGGGCGCGCTTGAAGTTCGCACATTCGACCGACGCCGCTCCATTCCTGGTGCCCCCCCTCCCCCTCCCAGCTCGGTTCCGTCCACAGAGATGGCAATCCCATCCCCTTCTGTGAACAACCGATTGATCACCCCACTGAACGCACTCGCAAAAGACCCTTGCCTCCCAGCCCTGCTCTCCCGCTCACCGCCATCAGACACCCCACCCAAAGAACTCCTCGCGGCCTGGGATGGAGACCCACCCGCCCCACCCACCACGTCCCTCTCTCTCGAAAATCTGGCCACATTGTCATCTTCTGAATGTCTATCTCCGTCTCCTTCTGCCTTCCTGACGCCTACTTCTTCGTCGAGAATACCGCCGCCTTCCCCATTTACCGCCCCCATGTCCCCCTCCTCCGCCTCCTCTGCCACTCTTCTACGGCTCTGCGCTTCGATCTTTGCCCTCGCCTCCTTTTCATTCTTCCGAAGCTTGAACCCTTGCACGAAAGTCTTGAACGCTGTATACGACAAAACAATCGCTACCAAGGCAAGAACGAAGTAGTCAGGGAGGACTGCGTGAAGGATCACCCCTGTCAGCGCCCCTGACAGCAGCATCGGGGTCATGAAGAGAATCTGCAGAGACGACCAGAGACAACCAGACGGATAGAAACAGAGAGACCCTGCACCACCGAGAAATCCACTGACTGAAAAAAAAAATCATTCAAGAAGAGCCGGCGCGTCGCATCCAAAATTTCAGACCAACCAATTCAAGGTTGATCGCCGGTCTGTCCGCCACTGGATGTCGTTGTTGCAAGTTAAGAAACAAACCCGCGAGGGTCCCGCCAAAGATCAGCGCCTGACTGAGCCCCGTTGCCTGACTGATCTGAAAATCGAACGCCACAATCAGAAGGGGCACAAACAGTCCACCGCCCCCGATTCCCACCTGCAGCGATCGAATGCGACAAAGAAGCAAACGTTCATGAAAGGAAGGCCGGCAAAAACAGTTTGTGGATGTTCTGGTCCCATCTTGCAGGAATGACTGACCGTGATTGCTGCTGCTGAAATACACGCAAACCCAATGGAAGCCCCAATCAACCTTCCATCGCCTGCGGCCAGCAGTTCCCACAGGGGGGTGGCGTCGTCTTCATCCTCTGTTGAGGACGCACATGCAGCCAGACCCACGGAACAGGCGAAAATTGCGAAGCACACGGCCTTGGATCCTCTTTGCATGTCTGTGACTGGGAAGAAAAACGTCATCATGTCATATCAAGCAGAGGGTACGTTGTTGAAAACACCACCGTGAACGCCAGACACAAAGCGAGCATACTGCTGGAGAGTTCCGACTCACAAACACGTTTGAACTTGTGACGTTTCTGACAGCTAGCTACAGGCTTCTGTATTCGCTGGACTTCACCAAATTTCACCAATCCTCTGAAGGACAGCAGTCAGCAAACGCCTTTTTAGCTCGGACCCGCGTCTGTAAGAACTGCGCGCCGCCGCGCGCGGGAGTGCGCAAGAGGGTCGCCGCCGCACACGACCCGCGACGTGCATGGCGACGCCCGTTCCAAGCAGTGTTTCTAGAGCAGCCTTGGTGAGCACCGCGGCGCAGTGCCTGCCCCGGCCTGCCCAAGCTTTCCACGGCGCTAGCGCCGCGGTTAATTCTAGCCTACTTCTGACCGTTTGCCGCCCCGCGGCGATAACCGTGCCTCTCAGAGTGCAAGTCGAGGCCCGGCAGTGGACCGCGGTGTGGCCCGAAATATAAATCCCATCCTATTTTATATAAGCCGGTTAAGGTGTTTTAAGAATAAAATGACTATCAAGTCACGTAATAAAAAGAAAAACTGTACATATATCATCAACTAGATCATCAATTAGACTATTATTCAATATTAAATTCAATAACCCTCAATATATCTAAATGAGTAGTAATAAAAATGAATCAAACTATATTAAAATGATTATTCATGAATGTACACACCATGAAACATTGTTCAGCATTGTCAAATAGAATATTAATCAATCAAATCACAGATCTGACAGAGAAAAGAGGGAAAAGGCGGGGAGCATTAGAAGCACAAAGTCTTTTCTCCTCTGGACTTGGAGACGGCTCAACCCATTTAACCCCCCCCCCTTTATCATCTTTCAGCTGCGTTTAACATATGTCTGTACACAAAGCAAATGTACGATTGATATACGATTGATATGTGATTGATTATCGCTTTCTGAAGTTGCAGTCACTTTTATGACCATCGGAATCCAGATCCGAGGTGCATTGACGAAGGAAAGCTGCATAGTCGGGGACTCGCCCTTGTGTATAAGTCTGTCCCCTTATCCGCATACCACTCCTCACCTCCCCCCTAACTGACAATCGGACCTCCTTTGCCACCACAATCATTATGACAGAGGAAAACATAGATCTCTCCAGCACATCTGTACTCGCTTTGTCTTCTTACTTCTTCTCAACATGAGAGTCCACAAGAGGCTCCCCCCCTTCCTTTTCTTCAACACCGCTGCTTTCATTCTCTTTAAAATCCCCCTCGCTACCTGAAAAGTCAGAGTCGACTTCTTTTCTTCCTTTCCCCTTCTTTTTTTCTTTCCCCCTCTCAACCCCTTCTTTTCTTCCTTTCCTTTTCCTTCTTTTGATACACTCTGCCGTCTCTTCGCTGAAGGAAACCCACTAACAGGGGTCTGTGGCAAATCCCGCTGCTGCCTGTTCAGAGAGGTGGCTGCAGCAGAGAGCCTCGCAGATTGACGTGGGCGAAGGGAAAACTGCCGAGGAAGGGAGGACTGTTGAGGGGGGGACTGCCGAGGAGATTTCCGGGCGGCTAGAGGCATAAGGCCACCGAGTAATGACTGCCCAGCCTTGGCGGCCCCCTCCCCTTTCTTCTCTGCGGCAACAAAGAACTTCAAGAACTTCTGAGACTACGTCGTTTTCACATCAGAGTCAGGCGTTTTTCGTTTGGGCGTCATGATACTCAGACGGTAAGACAGTCTGGGTAGACTGTCACCTTCATAAAAATTCAGAGTTAAGTAAGCAGATTCAACTGTGAAGTATTAAACTTAGTATTCATTGAAGCATATAAATCATATAGATGAATGTTCCTTTGACAGGTTGAGTCTGCTGCTCTCAGTTGATTGCTTAACAAGAATCTGTACAGCTCTCTGGGCTGAGAGCTGTCAGACTGTGAGTCTTAGAGCAACACTTAGCGGACTCGATCTCGACGATCCACTTTTTTTTTTCGATATCGCCGCGGAGAGACAAAGGCGACGGTCCCGCCACTCCGCGGCAGACCCACCGCGCAGAAACTTGCTCAACCGGCACTGCGCTGCATCGCAGTCCTCCCCTTCTCCTCCAAATTTTTTCTCCGCGCAAAGGGTGCACCGCGGCGTGCGTACACACAAACGCCGCAGTGTCTAGAAACGCTGGTTCCAAGTATCTTAACGCTGGTTCCAAGTATCTTTGATAGATGTGATGTAAATGCTCGTAGCCGCGCCGCCTCTAAGCGTTGGCGTGGGCCGGTCGGTGGCGTTGAGAGAACGCATGAGCCTACCTTGGGGGACCGAGCGGAAGCGCTCGCCCCCATAGCTACTCTAATCGATATAGCTTCAGGATGGTTTGTGTTCATGGCATCCAGATTGACTATCAGGAGAACCGGACTTTGAAGTAAGACTTCTAGGATAAACGTTTCTAGAATAAGCCAACCGTTCACTCCTTCTTCGTATCGTTATTTTTATGCCTTAGAATATAAGCTCTGTTACCGCTAGACTACTGATTATATTACAAGTGGATAGCAGAGCTTTGTTCAAACAGACGGCTCTGAGTCAATCCAAGGCAGACAGAGTCACAGATTTCTCCCTGTTCAAACTGTCAGTGAGTGTGGTGCTTCCATAGAACAGTTGGTCTGATGGATTGATCTGGTCCTTCCTTTACGAACCGCATGAGAGAAAGTGTTGTGCTTGAAGAGAATGTGACTGCCTGTGGAAAGAGACCGTGAATGGTGATCCACAGAGAGAGAATTTTTTTTGAGGAAGGGTAGAACCAGATGAAGCCAGACCACTGGTGTACGTAGATTGTTGCGATGGAAGCACAGAGGAAGAGGAAAATACCGTGGTGATTGCCTCTTTACCGAGGCTGTGTGTGAGGTTCTGTTGGCCTCGGAAGACTTAGTGTTCCCTGAGATGCAAACCTCAGGAAGATGAGACTGAACGAAGGCCTCGTTGATGGTAGATCGAGCGTACTGATGGAAAACCTCTCTCTGGTCCCCTTTCTGAAGATTGCTTCCACAGAAACGGAAGGAAAGGGAGGCAGGTGACTCTGTGAATTGAGAGCGAAAGAAGGAAAAGAGAGATAGTGAGTCCAAAAAGGGTGAGACGCTGTTCTCAATTCGGACTGTTGTTAGTCTGATGGTGAGGACTCGACACGGCAAATCGATGGAAAGCCCATGTGAGATTGGAGTGTAGAGGAAGTGTTTCTGTGCATACTCCTCTCAGTCATCTTGTCGTGTTATGTAGGGACCTGCACAAATCGGGAGAAGGAGCTGCTTGCTGTAGACCCCAGAGAGGGCAGGGCACAATAAAACAAAGAGTGCCTGAGGAAACGGGCAGACAGAGCATGGACCACACTTCCGGTCGTGCCGACCTGTGCATGAAGAAACGAGTCTACGTCTTTCTAATTCCTTTTGTGTAGACTCTTGTGAGGTTTGGCTGCCTTCCGTAGAGGCAGGTGGCGTGCCGTGAAGAGCGACAAAGGAAGAGGAGACGGCAGGGTGTGAGAACACCTGGTCACCCGGACAGAACCTCAGACAAGAAGAGAACAAGTCAGCTGACTATATGTACGCATTGTCCCTGTGCTTCTATTTTTATAGAATGAAAAAGGAGGAGACGGGAAATGACAGTCAGTGAGAGCGCTTAGAAATCCTCAGTACTTACTTGGTGTGAGGGCACCCGATAGAAGAGAATGGATAAAGAAGAGTAGAAGGACGGGAAGAAATCAAACAGAAAGAAAAAAGAATTAAGGAGAAGAGGAAGAAAAGAATAAGGAGAAAGAACGGGATCATGAAAAGAGAGAGAAGATCGAGAACGGTGGAAAGGCGTACCCAACTTATCAAGATGAACGAAAGAAATTTGAAAAGCCTGTGTGTGCCCCCAACTTACTAATAGTGGCGCCACACAGAGGCCTGTACTGACGGTGACGGCAAGCTGATCGAAACAAGCTGTGCAAAGACGCACGAGGCCTATCTGCAAGGCTAGAAACTTTAGAGCATCCAGAGTCGAAGAAGAAAAGACGAGCCGAGTCTCGCCATGTACGCTCTTAGTCAAGGACTTCAGAAGTACATGTTCGATCCGCCCAGTAGGTGAGAATGATTCCCCATGTTTCTTCACCGCAATAGAGTCTGGTACGAGGTAAAAGTATAAAAAAGAGAAAGAAGAGAATAGAAGAAAGAAGAAAAGAAAAATGAAGGGAAAAGAAGATGACAGAAAGAAACAAATAGATGGGATGGTGGTTGGTGTGGCAGTATCTGTCAGTGCAGGAGAGAACAGGAAAGAATGGATTAGAGGAAGCAGAAAGAATGAAGGTGAGAAGGAGAGATAGGAGAATGGAAGAGGGATTGAAGAGATGAAAAAAGACTTAAAGGATGGAAAAGAGAAGGAAAAAATGAATGTTCTTATCTTTATCTTGTCTCTAACCTTGTCTCCGTCCATCTTCGCTACCTGAACCTTTTCCTTGACTTTCTTACGCCTTGCTGCTTAGAAAAAGAAAGAAAGAAAGAAAGAAAAAAAGAAAGAAAGAAAAAAAGAAAGAAGGAAAGAAAAAAAAGAAGGAAAGAGTGAATGAAAGAATGATTGAATGAATGAATGAATGAAAGAAAGAGAATGAAAGGTGGAAGAAGAAGAAATGAAAGGCTTAGCGAATGAAAGGTGGAATAAGAAGGAATAAAAACAAGGGAAAGGTGAAAAGAGAAAGAAGGAAAAGGAAATGCAGATAACAGCTTAAGAAGTTGCTAACGCACTTCTTCCATGAAGAGAGAGAAGTGTACACTGATTGATACACTGATACACTGATTGACACACTGACACGCTGACACTGAATGGAACGACTCGAGGACACTTCCTCTCATATTTTCCTATCTTTCTTTATTCTTCTTTTGATGCATGTCTTGATTCTTATCTTCTTATGCACATTTGGTCTCCCTCTGTATATTTTTGCGTATCTTCTCTCTGAAGCGAGTTGGTATGTGCATTCGCAGGATCTCTTTGTTTTTTCTGACTGCGAAAGTGTTTCTGGTGTTTTCTCCCTGATGCATGCCGAACCAGAACCACTTTGCACGGGAGGAGAGCTCCACTGTGCAGACACCGCCTCTTGAGTGTCTGTGGTGTCGTCATTCATTGTTTGCAGAGTGACTGGATGGATGATAAGTGAAAGTGTATGACTGGCTGTGGGGCGATCTCTACATGAGCTCATATGCAGTGACAGATTCATGAAGCTTCTTGTGGTGACTGATGGCTTGCACACGCCGTCATCCCGTTCTTGTTTACTTGAAGCAGCGATGTTCAAGATGAATGGTTGTCACTCCACACACACGCTTGTGGTAGTGTCCGACAACCCGTGTCGGTCGTTGTATACCGACTTCTTATGTGATTCGAATCTGATATGAGGGAGAAAGGAAAGAGCATCAAGGAGAAATGAAGCGATTGAAATTGAGTACAAGATCTGAGATCGTGTGTGGATACACGCCTTGGGAGGATGGGCATGTGTGATGTGAATGCTTGTAGCCGCGCCGCCTCTAAGCGTTGGCATAGGCCGGTCGGTGACGTTGAGAGAACGTATGAGCCTGCCTTGCGGGACCGAGCGGAAGTACGCGCACCCGTAGCTACTCCAATCGATATAGCTTTAGGACGGCTTGTATTCATGGTATCCAGATTGACTATCTGGAAAACCAGACTTTGAAGTAGGACTTCTAGGATGAACGTTTCTAGAACAAGCCAACCGTTCACTCTTTCTTCGTGTCGTTACTTTTATGCCTTAGAATATGAGCTCCGTTACTGCTAGACTACTGATTATGTTACAATAGATGCCGGGGACACTGCCAACTACTTCAATGGGTGAGTGATACTGAGTGTAGGTGAGTGCCTCGGGGATATTAGGGGGCATTTATAGTTCAAGTGTGTGTTTGCTAGTGTTTATATCTGGGGCCGGCCGGATCTAGCCAGATTAATCCGATTCAATCATGCGGTGGATCGATGATTAATATTCTTTCAACTTGTTTGTCGCAAGGCCTCGCGCTCTCTAAGATTCAATTAAGAGATATGATTCCAGAAGAGAGGAGCAGAGTGGAGCTCTTCTTCCTTAATCCTACCTTCATAGCTAGTGGTGGCTTAACGCTGTTGAAATAGATTACAGGCTATAAATATATAACCTGCTTGCCAAAGGCAGGTGGAGCTCCTACTCTTGCTAGCTGAGACGATATAGGTGATCGTTCAGCTTTGCTAGAGAGTAAAAACTGTCAGAGGAAGGCCTCTGCAGTAAATCAGTCTCTGGAGCACTTCAATCGATTAACTGACGACGCGACTCACGCAAGATAACGGAAATCAATTCTTGCTTTGTGACGTGCGCATGCAGTGTGGCGGCGTGGCAGGCGACGCAGGTACGCATGTAGATCGATGTGGCGCAACGACGGCGGCGCGCATGGACAAGGCATTAACGCAGCTCCAGATGATAATGCAACCATCAGTGTTCACGTACTCTAGATGGCAATATCTGACTGATGCAGGCTACCGTTCAACAAAATCAACACAAAATTTTTATTTTAACAGTGGACACAACTATACGGTACCCAGGAAATATTAGGAACTATACTCCAACATACTCCAACAATGAATTAGTTATTAGTAATATCACTAGCAAAGCCAGCCTTTTATTCATCCACTCATTACCATTTATTTTAATTTCATTAACTGTGACCCCGCTCTGACCGCTCATTCATTAACCTGTTTTTGTCCTCATTAATCTTTTTCGTGATTAAGAACACTTTCCCATTCAAAAAAAAAAATATGTTTTAATTTTTTTCTGTTAAGATTTTAAATAGATCGATATTCATCAATATATTCTAGTATGTATTCTCTAATGTATCTGATTGTATCACTCTATATATTACTACCACTATACAGATTGAGTGCAAAAAAAGGTCTAAAGTAAAAAAAATATTATCTAGAAACTATTCTAAGAAGTTTACACAATTTATACAAACAGAAAAGTTGCATGTGCAAAACCCTGGGAGTAAGCAACATTTTTGTGACTGTAGATGTTCAGAGCTAGCAAACAGACATTCCTATAACATTCCCAAGTTCGGGTGAATTTACTGCAAAGTGATCCCCCTGTTTGCGAAGAAGGCCCTTTGTACCAACCTGCATCCATCATGACTCATCAGCCACTTACACGCCAACAGGAAGGAAATGAAACTCGGAAAACCTGAACCTGGCTGAGAGAAGTAGGTTCGAAGACCACAGAACATGGAAGAATGCTACTTTGGAGGGGGGGAAAGAAGAAAGTGCTAAGAAAGCTGGCAGGGTGATCCAGCTACAGAAAGGCAGACGGCCACGTCACGTGAGGAGCAAAGTGCCCGTGAGTGCAGGATGAAGGAAGGGACACAACAGGAGGGGGGCGCAGCTAGGCAATCAAAGGGCGAGGCGGAAAAGGCAGAGGGAGAAAAGGCAGACAGACAGACAAACAGGAAGGAAGGAAGCGATGACGAGAGATCTGTGCAGGTCTCTAGTTTTCCTGTCTCTTCACAAAGAGCCGACCTTGCCCGACGTTCCCGCTGAAGTCTGCACACAGAAATTCAGCGATAGACGGGGGGCATGAATGAGCGGATAGAGACGCTTTGAGTGAAAAATCATCAGGGAAAAAATGTTGCAAAGGAAACTCATAAAAGGAAAAAAAAACCCTCACATGCCTTCACATTTCACGCGCACTTCAATCCCCCTTTGCATCCTTCATCAAAAAACCCGAGAGAGACGAGGAAGAACGCGCGCCTGCGAGCTAGAGGAGTGTAGAGACAAGCACGCTGCATCTGTGCCAGACACTTTTTTCCTCTCTCAAATGACTGACTCAGCGCTGGTCTCTTCGATCTTGTCCTCAATCTCCTCACACCTGCTGACACACATTCACAATCAGAAACTGAAGAATCCTCTCTGTTCCGGAAATTTTTCTCATTTCTTGAAGGATCAGAGCAGCAGCATACAAACACTTTCTGTCTGTACACGGACACAAAGCTTTGTCAGTCGCGGGCCCGACGGAAAAAGAGAAAAGACGAAAGCAGGCAAAAGGAATGCAACGACGGGATAACCAGAGAGGGCGGAAAAAGGGCAACTCTGCCTGAACAAAGCAAGTGGGTGAGTGAATGAAGCAAGTGAAGGAATTATGGGACGAACGAACGAACGAACGAAGGAAGCAAGGAAGGAAGGGAAGGTAAAGAAAAGGAAAACAGGAAAGGCAGGGGGGAAGGGAATGGACAAAAGGGCCGACGGGAAGCAGAAAGGGAACAAATTGAAATGGGGACACTTTCTGACCTTTTCTTCATTATCTCGTCTCTCTCCGTCTTCTCTTTCAACTCCTGGCGCAGTTGGCACTCCACCTCATTTGCTGCCACATCGTTTCCTCTTTTCTCGATCGGCACTGCTGTCTGGTCGTCCCTTCTTCTGAGAGGCAACCCGAGCCTCTCCCTCTGCAGCGCCTCGAAATCCTCGTAGGACATGTCGTTGGGGATGGACTGAATGTTCTCAGTAACTGCCTGAAGGGGCAAGGAGCGTGAATGGAGATCGTGACTCTTTTTTTCCAAGACACTTCTTTGTTTTTGTTCCCCCTTGGTCCCACCGCCCTCACGAACAGACAGATACACACCAAAAGGGGGGGGG
>JAHBMJ010000887.1:0-23646 GCA_018398765.1 Chromera velia | reverse complement strand
GGGGGGGGGGGGGGCAAGAACTTCAAGAGTGGGGGTAAGATTCAACCGTACCAGCACATTGTAGACTCCCAAGAAAAACCAAAAGGGAGAAAAGGGACACCTCGCACTCGCTCACCTGAACGAGCAACCCGCTCTCCTGCTCCTCCCTCAGCAGCTCTGCAGTCTCGAAGAGACCCTTCGCGCGGCACTCTGCCACCGTCGCCTCCACTTCTCTCTGCATTCATGTAGAGGGACCGTCAGAAGCAGTCAAGAACAGAAGAGATGAGATGCAAAATTCCATTTCCAAAGTCTCCATTCGCGAACGGAAAAGAGGAAGAAGGACCAAAAAGAACAAAGAATACAACAGAGAGACACTCACGGACTGACTGACTGACTGGCTGGCTGACTGACTGACTGACCGACCACGTCTGCAAATCGAGCCTGTGCGGCCTCTCCAAGTGCCGCAAGTTGCTGCTTGCTTTCGTCCTCTTCAGCAGATCCCTGCGGGATGCTCCCATGTGAAGCGCTTGATGATCTCTCGGAGACGCTCCCCCCCTCCGAGCCACTCGAGAGACTCTGCAGGAGAACACAAAGAGAGAAAGAAAGAAAATTACATGCAAGGTGGAGGAGAAGTCAGAGAGACTACAGGGACCGAAGAGAGACTCTCTTTACAGATCGTGCACCCTGTCTGCCGTCGTGAAATGATGAAAAATGGGCTGCCAGACGGTGAAGGAGGTGAAGGAGGGTGCTGGCAGAAAGACAAAGAGAACAACGACGCAGCTGTGAGAGCGAATGAATTCCTCGTCAGGGCTTCTGCATGAGTTTTTGGGAATTCCAAGATCACGAGGACATCTTCCCTTTTTCCTTTCCGGTATTTGTACAGAAAAGGAAGGAAGGAAGGCGCGCTGAGCAGAAACGAGTTGAAAAAAGGCCACACAGAAGGTGGAGAGGGCGCGAGATGACAGTGAGTCCAGGGAGAGAGAGAGAGAGAGAGAGAGAGAGAGAGAGAAAGCATCTCTGTAGCTCGCGTGCAGCCTCTTGTCGGTCTGTCTGTCTCTCACATACACACACACACACACACGCACACACACACTCACACACACACACACACACACACACACAGAGAGAGAGAGAGAGAGAGAGAGCATTCATTTTGTTATCTGGTGCCTCCCTCTGCTCCGATGCAGGGGGGAGGCGAGAGGATGGACGAGAGGAGATTAAAAAAAAATGAATAAGTCACAGGACTCAGAGGAGGGAGAAAGGGACGCCAGTCGGGATGGATAGGACAGAAAGCTGCTGAAAGAAAGAAATTAACCGGAGAGAACCGGGAGGAAACAAGATCACTCCGTCTCTTTGTCTCCCTGTCTGCCTGCTTCTCTGTCTGTCTGTCTGTCTGTCTGTTTGTCTGTGTGTCTAACTGTCTAATGAACAAGCCCTTCTCCAAAGTTCTCGCAGATCAAGAGTGCCGCACCATTTCACAGACAGGGAGACCCATTTATTTGTGTGCACGCGACTCCCTGCATTCCGAAGCCGCATGTTGACTGCGTCCACACATCGTCAGCGCCTATCGACAAATAGGCAGATCGATCGAGACACAAGAAAAGACACACACACTCACCGCACTCGCTGATGATCTTCTTCGATCGAGCTCAAGCTGCTGCCTGTGCAGTTCGACCGCTCTCTGCCTCAGAGCCCTCTGCCTCTCCAGGGAAGCTCGCATGGTTCTCTCCTACATGTACAGAGAAAGGAAGGAGGAAAAAAAAAAAAAGAAAGAAAGAAAGAAATAAGGAAAGAAAGGAAAATTCGATTATGCCTGAATGCCTCTGTGAAGGCTCATGAATGAATCGCTGCATGGCGCAAGCGGAACAGATGGGCGAGAGGAAAGACTTCGAGTGCCATCTTATCAGATGATTGTACACCCACGCAAAGACATGCGAAAAAGCAGAAAGAGACAGAAGCTGATCGAGGGAGATGAGAAGGCCGCCACAGGGGGGATCAAGCCGGACAACCACGAAAGAAGTGAGAAAGGAGACATGAAAAGGGGAATGAATTTTATTATCAGAGGAGGAAGAACATCAGTACCGAAAGCCGGAGCTCACTTACAAATGCAGTCTGTTCATCGTGTTTCTGCTTTATGACGGCTTGCAGAGCTCGGGTCGTCTCTCTGAGTGTGGCCCGCAGCTCCTCAGAGGAGAACTTGTCAATTCCGGTCTTCATCATCTCAATAGCCTTGAGACAAGCAGGGGGGTACTCGATCTGCAGGCAGCCAGTAATTAAGTAGAGAGAATATATGCGAGAGCCAAAGAGTCAAGAAAAGCAATGAGACATCGGAAAAGAAGAAGAGGATCCGCAAATTAAAAAGGGTCTTCAAAGGCCCCTTTCTTCGGTCGGTCTGGCACCCACACAGAGAGAATGAGAGCGAGAGTGAGTTCATGACCAAGCTGACCAAGCCACCCACCCTTTTATCCAGTACAATTCCGCATTCAGAGATTAAGTGTTCCTCTCCCTCGTCTTCCGTCTGATCACCTTCCGTGCGGTCGGCCTGCAGACACAGCCGCACAAGGTAACTCTGAAGGTGAAGCAGGTGGAATGGGAAGGAACGCCAAAGGCCAAGGAGAAAATTTATAGTCTTCAGTCTGCAGACACACCGGCTTTAGAACGCTCTATCTCGTGGATACTCTTGGTCATATGTGCGGACACAAAGGTGCACGCAGAAAACAAATGATAAATAACGTGAAGACAGACCGCCATCCGGTTCTCCTCCTTCCGTCCAGGTTCCGAGTTCTGCTGTTGGAGAGATTCGGCATCACAGTCTGTTTGAGGAAGGCGGACTGCAGGGAGGCATTCGAGAATTTGGGGGGCGGAGGGGGGAGAAAGACGCGCCTGGTGTGTTTCGCGGAAAAACCAGAGACACACGGGGACACTGAGGGGCCAAAAAAAAGAAAACGACGACCCAGCCTATTCCCAGAAGGGAAGAGATCAAACACGATGGGCCGAAACAAATGGATACGAGGTGAGAAGACAAACGACGATCGAGACGAATGACAAGCCTACACACCCAGAGAGACTTACCGAGAGACACTGTGTTCTTTTTGGTCGTTTCCTCTCTTCATGGGCACAAGAGACAAAAGACAGAAAGGAAAGAAAGGAGCATCGACAAAATAATGACACGACCACTCAGACAGCGGGGGCAGGGGGCCTGCATGAACAGTGTCGAATTGAGTGTCCCTTGCATCTACACCTCGCGACAGACACGGACAGAAAGATAGACTCACAAAATTACGTACCTTCTTCGTCTTCTTCTCCGTCTTCTTCCTCGTCCTCACACGCAGGCTCCTCTTGGCTGTAGTAGGTTCCGGCACAGCCTCCGAGGTTGTGCAGCTCTCTGCTAGCCAACTTCCTCTTCTTCTCGTGCTCCTCAACTTTCTGTTGGAGCCTGTCAGCGCACTCTCCCATCAGCCTGACTGCATCATCGACAGGATCGGGGTGCAAAGCACAACAGATGCATGCATGATGCGTACACACAAAGTCGTGGAGACGCAACGCATCAACGAAAGAGGGGGGGAAGGGAGACCGAGATTGCAGTTCTTTGCGTACTGAAACAATCCACGGAAGGACGGAGCAGAAGCAGAGACAGGTAGGTCCATTTGCACACCCAGGTATCGTCGGCTTCTGTGGTTCTTTCTGGATGGAATCTAACTCACATGATGACTGGCGTTACACGTTGATCTGACGCTGATTCCTCGGACAGACGGACACTAGAGAACTCTCTCGAAAATCACCGACAGCAAAACAGCCGGCTTGAATACGGATAAGGATGAAGAGAAGCTATGCTCGTGGACAGAAGGCAAGAAAGGCAACCCCTTCCAGACTTACGCTGTTCTCTGAGCAGTTGGTCTCGGGCGCTTGGGGCAACAGCCCTGGGGCAAGGCTCTTTTTTCTCCAGATCGGTGGTGAGTCCGACTGGTTTTATCGGTCTCTTCTGCAGATTCCTGGACCTTCTTTGATTTGAGGCCGACGAATTCGGGTCGATACCCAAGAGGGCTTTCAGTTGTCTTTGCTCTGTCTCCGCTTTGATCCTGGCCTTCCTCTCCGCGTCGCGCTTCTTTTCCATCACCTTCGTGGAAGCTTTGGTCCGTGCAACTTGGCGCTTCATGTTCCGGGTGGTTCTTTTAAGCTTATCCAGTTGCTGAATGCGCTCTTCGATACTCTGCAAAGACACACAAGATCAGAAATAGCTGAAACAACACAATCGTTCTGTACAAGTGTTTCTTCCGGTCGGCCATGAACATACCAGCTCTGCGTCCTTCTGCTGCTCCATACTTGTGCGCTCTGCGCTCGTCTGGTACTCCATACCTGTGCTATTCAAGATTGGGTGTCCTTCCTTCCTAAAAAACCAGACTAATGAAGGCACAAAAGACGAGGCTGGCACCCCTCTAGATCCTCGAGAGATGCACAACAATCAGTGAGTGACTCGTTTGAGCCTGCAAACCGGGAAGCTTCACCGAACCGATTCGACATCACATTCGCCCCTTGCGTAGAAACACTGCGCTTACGGGTCCATTATCAATAAGAATCCAACTGCACGCAGTTCGTAATTTCGTCAGTCACCCTCCAGTGTATTCTTACAGCTTACAGCGCATACAACTGTGTGTGTATTACAACACGAGAACTGAAATGTGCGGGTGCCATGCATGCATGTCGAGCCATGCCGAGCCACTTGCAAACTCACCAACTTTCGGTTCAATGCGCCATGCATGCATGGTGCTGCTTAAATAGACATGCATGATTTTTGTTTTTTTAATTTTATCCAAATGATTGAACATTCTGATCACTCCTGGCCTTGCGGCTCTTGAAATGAACTGAAGAATTCGTCGAGGGGGGCAGAAGCAAACGCAGACGCAGAGGTCCACCATTTAAGGCAGAGTACAGAGACCCTTCCTGCCAGTCTTCGGATCTACTCGTTCTTTTTTTTTTCTGGATCCTGACAAATACAAGTTTGAAGGTGAGACAACGCGAGGGACTTCAACTGTCGCTGCTGTCTCATATACTCAGATATTCTCTTCGGTAGTATAATTGTTGGAAGCCTGGCTCTGTTTTTAGTCAATTTCGTGAATTGGGCCATGCTGTCAAGGCGGTCCCCGAATGGTCAGTCACGCCTCTTCTGAGGCTCTTCACACACCTTCCCCGCACTGCACCACACTGTTCCTCAGATTTTCATTTTTGTTGTATCTGGGTATCTTTTTTGCCTTCTTGTCTGCAGATGTGCCCGCTGTGGCCTTACCGCCGCCGGATCTGTACAGCTGCGAGGACGGCTACGAACTGACAGCCCCTGGAGGAGCGTCCTACACGATCACAGGACCAGCATACACGGACACGTGTACGGCGACTGGTGCAACTCAGTATGCTACTTGGCTGACGGAGCGGCAACAACCTGAATGCAAACGTCAGTCCACGAGACGGTCTTGCAGTATGAGTACGTGAGAGAGAGAGTGTGTCCCGCTGTTCAGTCGAGCGAGTCCTCTTCTTTGTTTGCATGGGTCTCTGCTTTGCAATTGCGTCATCATAGGATCCAAACGACTTCTTGTACGTGTTTGTATGAGAGTCTGCGAGTGAGTCTCCCCCTTTTCTGCTACGATCTAGAATGTGTATTTGCGTTTTTTCCTTCTTTGCTGTGTCTTTCACGTCTTTCGGTTTCCATAATTTCGCTGGACTCGAGTGCCCTCTTTTGTTGCCCGCAGCTATCACTTTCCCTGTCAGTCTGCGTCTCCCGTCTCGTTCTTTTGTCTGCCTAAGTCGTGCCTGTGAATGCTCGCATTTGCAGCGGCGGCATGTGTCGAGGTCAACGACCCTGAACCCAATGCTCTCTCCCCGAACGTGATCCGATCGTACTCCGGCCAGTCGGGGACGACCTCGCAGACTGCCACTTTCCCGTACAGCTGCAACCCCGGGTACCGGATCAGCGGGACTGCAGATCCCACCTTGACGTGCACAGGAACTGGATACGGAACGGTGTTACCTCCCAGTGGAGAGGCAAAGTGCCAACGTGCACAGGTGAGCGAATTTGAGAAGCGCTCCGCCTCTGTACAAAACTCTTTGTAAAACGAAGAAGAATAGAAAGAAAGAAAAAAAGAAAGGAAGGACGGAAAAAAGAAAACGAGCAAGCATTCCAAGCAAGCAAACAAGCAAGGAAGCAAGTGAATAGCAAGCGAGATGTTTATTTATTTCACAGATAGACTATGTGACTTCTTCAGTGCTTCTTCTCTTTTCACGCAACCTTCACAGACAGACATGCAGACAGACATGCACACGACTATACTGGTCTTCTAATTTCCTTCTGACTCCTTCCGTTCATGCAGGCCTAGAGAGCTCTCCTGAAGCAGCTGCAAGCCCTGTGGCAGAAACCCCCTCAAGAAAGACTCCCACAACGCATGGGGCCGCAACAGCGTCGTCGCCACTACCAGGCTCGTCTTATGGCGTCTTATGGACCCCTTCCCTTTCTGGTACACTTGTAAAGTTCTTCGACGTGAGTGCACTTATTGCACGGTCTCCTATCGAAGTTCTTTTCCCCTATTTTCCACCGCTGCATGATCTGGTCCCTAGATGGCCAAGGCCCTTTCTTGCGGTCTACCTTGGACTCTCGCATGCATGCACTTAATTTTGTTTCGTGAGGGTGCGAAACTTGGGGTACGCACGCGTTCGTCGAACGTCATCCACCGCTTTCGCCCTGCAGGGTCTAATACATGAAGCTGCGCATGCAATTTTCGATGGTATTGACACGCACTCATTCGTTCTTTGCGCGGGTCCTTCAGAGTCTTGTTGCCCCGCCTATCTTCCTGCATGCATCATTGAGACACCTGCCGAAAGTTCTTGTGGAAGGTGAGCTCTATATTGCTGGGTTTGCTTTTCGTATGCTGTTCGTGCCTACGCCTTCGTTTCATCCCACCGAGCCCAGACAACAGCGAATAGAAAATGGAAGAGGGAAAAAGAAATAAATTTACCATGTGTCTGCCTGTCCGACTGACTATCTATCTTGATGCTTGTAGATAAGGAGGCCCCATCTCCGACTGCAGATGGTGCCACTGGTTTTTGTGGAGAAGTTGCAGGTCCTTCCAGTTCTGTGGCTTCTCCTAACGTGTCTGGTATTGCCACAGCGGGCGAAGGGGCAGAACAGGGTGCACATGGGGATGTCACAACCGCAAGGGGGGCCAACGTGTTCACACCGTCTGGTGTGGATGCTCATCCACCACCATCCTCGAACTTCACTGCCCCTTCCCGGCCCAGTATATATGTCGCTGATTCAAAGGATCCGTCGGGGGAGCGTCTGGCTGGCTCTGGTTTGGGTGTTCCTCCTATGCCTCGTCCATCTCCTGGGGGCGCTGTGCCCGGTCTCTCTGCCGATCTGACTGCATCTCTTTTTGCAGCATCTCCCCCGTCTTTCGGAGAAAAGGCCCTTCCGGGAGCGCAGGGGTTGGTTGTCTTGCCAGTGGGGTTTTCTGCCGCGATTGACTCCACACAGGGGGATGGGGAGAGGAAGAAGAAGGGGGAAGAGTCGACAAACTCTCCTGTAGCATCATCAAGTGCAGTTGATGGTGGGGGGTCTATGGCGCCTGTTGGTGCAGTGAGCGACGGGGGGCGGCAGGGTGTCGGTGGGGAGGTTGCGAGTGCAGGGGGTGCTGATCTATTCTCGTCGATTGCCATGAATGCTCCTCTTCCATCCCCGGGAGCCGCTGCCGCTTCCCCGTTCGGTCAGTCGGCCCTTTGTCCGAAGGGTCCGTCAGCACAGGGGGGCGATATCGACTCGTCGTGTGCCGCTGATTCAAAGGATTTGTCGTGGAGGCTACAGCAGCAGCAGCAGCAAGAGGAGGACGAGATGCACTATATACCGCTGCATCAGGCTCATTTGACGCAAAAGGTGCCTGCACCTCGGGCAAGTTCTGTCTGGTCACCCTGCCTTCCACCAAGCAATTATGTAGGAGGTCTTTCTCGGGAAGCATCCCCCCACCTACTGCGCAAGTGGAAGACATTAGAGGTAGGTCAGAGAAGAGGCAGGACGAAGAGGGACAGCGGAAGAAGATCCGTCTGCAGATCGATCTCCAGCGGGCCTGACTTTGATCCTATCCGCTTCCGTTTCTTCCCTGCCTTCCCCTTTGTTTCTGTCCGCACATTTAATCAAAGGAACAATGAGTTGCAGGATCATGCCGGCCTAACAGCTTGGTTTTCATCAGCCTAGTTCATCAGCATGTGCAACGTGCATCGATCCAGATTGATCTGATTTGACTTGGCGATTGATTGTTTCTCCCTGTTTTATGTGCATCTGGAGAGATTTGTGATACATTTCTGTGTGTGTAAGTCACTGTGTATATGTATGTGCTCATGTCCTCGTTGTGCATATGTATGTATGTGCTTATGCAGGTAGAAGGCCGGCGTCCCACGGAGAGGTTTGGAGCTCTGTCCTTAGTGCACAAAGATGCGATATACATCTTTGGGGGGGATGGAAAGGGGGGGTGCCTGGAAAACATCTGGAAGTACGAGATCGGTACTAAGTTGCTCGGTGGTTCTGTGAGTACAGAGAATGTTTGGATAAGCATCTGCATCCTGCATGTTTTCTACCAGAGGCAAAGCTGATTGTTTAAATTTCCCACTACTCTCTCTTAATTTCCCTGAAATCCTGTTTCTCATGAAGGGCTTATTTTGAAAAGCTAGAAGAGATGGACTGACAAAGAGAAAGAGATCTACCTGATACCGTTGAAGCGAGTGTGCCTGTGCCTTCGTTTCATCCCACCGAGTCCAGGCAAAATTCATGCATTTTCCACTTCGATCCATCTGTCGTGGACCCGAAGTCCCACAATTCCCTCCCTCTCTGAGTACATCTGCCTACATGTATTTCTGATGTGCGTGCAGCATCAAAAGCTTGGGAAGAGATAGTGGCAAAGCATCCTCCAGCAGGTACTCCCACATAGTCGCTCTCGCTCGCGCGCATACACACACACACGCAGAGCGAGCGCGCGCGAGAGAGAGATGCATTGCAGTGTTTGTGTGTTTGTCTTTTCTCTTCTCTACAGATCAAAATTGTTTTTTTTCTTGCTATTCCACGCCGGAAAGAGAGGAAGTCGGATTTCTCTTACATCTATGCTTTGCGATCGTTTGTTTGCGCACATACAAATGGCATTGCATTCCATACCTTCTGTTCGCCCTGTCTGTCTGCATGCAGTGAGATCCCACGCCGTGGGAGATGTGTATGAGGACAAATTCCATATCTTTCGCGGCTGCTCGGGTATCACTTGCTTGAACGACCTCTCATCGTTCAACTTTGGTCCGTCAGTTTTATTCAGTTTTGCTCTGCTCTCTTTTTTTAGTTTAATTGTTACGTCGACCCTGCTTCGTGTCCTTCAAGTTGTTGGAAAGGTGAAAGCAGTCAGAACAGATTGAGAGCTTGTCGTCTCTCTTTCCAAATTTGCGCGGGGGGATGGGAGGGTTTGACACGCAATTTCCGTCTCTGTCTCACTTGGGCAGAGAGAAATCTTTCGTGGAGAGGGTCTGACTGAATGCCNCCCACATTTTTTGTTGTTCCTTCTTTTCCCTGTTTTTCCTTTAAAGTTTTCCTGGCCCCGTTCCTTTTTTTAAGTGCAAATGGACGAACTGGGTGAGTGACCAATGCAGAGTCGTACGAATGGCAGAACGTTGACTCTCTCGGAGATCCCCCGAGCAGGAGATGCGGGTCCGTCCTCGCTTGATTCATTTCTGTATTTGTCTGAACATTTTACCTGCTTGCATGCACTGGATGCAAATTCGAGAGAAAGAGAACTTTGTCAGCGCTTGATTCGGTTCCGTATTCAAAATTCGCTGTTTTTTCTTTTATCGTCTCTGTCTCCTGTGTCGGGGTTCCTCATCCGACATTCTTTTTACCTTTCTGCTTTGCTTTCTCCTCTCTCGTCTTACTGGCTCTTTGATCGAGAGGCTACAGATCTTTCGTGATGGTAGTTACGTGTTTTTTCCTCTGTGCCACTTTGATCAATTTCTTCCTTTCTGTGATATTCGGACGCACAGATGCATGGGTGGATGACCTTTTCTGCTCTGTTTACAGACAGCTGGGTACAATGAGGGACGATGGGGTATTTTTTGTCTGGGGGGGGAGGAGACGGCAAGACTGTCTTCTCTGACATGGCAGAATTCGACACAGGTTAGTAACGGATCTAGTCTTTCTCCTTTCTCTTTCACCCATCAACCTGTTCTTTTTTCATCTTTCTCCCCCCTTTATTTTTGCCCTGCTCTCCTGTTTTGCTCTGCTCTCCTCTGTCTCTCGGCCAGGCGAAGAGCTCCTTCCTCTTTGAGCAGGTAGACATGCATGCGTGTCCGGCCGTGTTCCCGAACAAGAGAGTCTTGGTTCATGCAGAAGTGATGTGCAACACGCGCGCTTCATGCAAGTGTGAGTGCGTCTGGATGCATGAAAGCCGCTGCATCTGAATATAAAAACGTCGTGGCGCATAGGTCTTCGTATGAATAAGCATGCAGATAAGAAGATCTGGACAGAGACGGCGCAAACGGGAGAAGTGCCTCCCGCCAGAACGACGGGCTCGTGCAGCAAATACCAGGTCACATAGTGCAAAGCTGGCTCTCTTTCTTTTCCTCTCTCTGCCATTTTGTCTTTCCTCACTCAGGATGGAGCGCAACCTAGGAGTGCAACCTAGAGTGCAACTGTGTTTGTGCGCGACCACTGGAGAAGCAGACCTGCAACTATGTGCAACTTGAAGTCGAAAAAAGAAAGAATGAAAAAAAACAGGACGGAAAGCACAGGCCGCCTTTTGACTTCCTGGAGGTTGTCCTTGTCTGTGTTTCTGACAGGAAGCCTTTTTTTTCCTGGGGAGAAGGGCGCTGTCAAGCAATTATAAAATGTGTGTTTGATTCTAGGGTGCATGTCTGTCTGTTTTGCTCCCTTTTCATATATGTACCTGACCAGGGCCTGTGTATGTTTGAATGCAGGGCGGTATGTATGTGTTCGGAGGATACGACGGGCTCCAGAGCTTGCAGGACTTTTGTCCGCTTTTATTGGTTTGACCTCCGTAAGTAGTGCACCCAGATATAATTGCGCATATCCGTCTGTCCGTTCGCTTTGAGCATTTTTTTGCTGTCAATTGAGAGTTTTTCACCCTGGAATTAGATCGTGGAGTTTCTGTATTTACTCTAATGTCTGTGTTTTGTGAAGGAAGAACCAGAGACACTCCTTTCCGTTCCTCTCTCTGAATCTCTCTGCATCTGGCTCCTTTTTCTTGCCTTCGAAGAAGACTCGACGGGCGGTCGACTTGGTGACTCATTCAATGTATCATCGCATTCTCAACCTGGATGCCTGGCATGCGAGGGACGAGCGCATTTCAACAACAAAGTTGTGCACAATTAATGCAGAACATGCAGACGCCCCACTCCCCCCCCCCCACGAGTTCATGGAGAAAGCAGAAGTTGGTCGAAGGTGCGTAGCAGTGGTTCCGTCCCCCCCCTCCGTTACTTGCACTCGTCTGTGGTGCATTCCGACTCCCATTTCATCTTCGGCGGTCTCCCTGGAGGCGATCTCTATGAGTTCACATTCGGTCAGAGAGAGGGGACTGGATGTAACAGTTGTTTCGCGAATCTGCTTGTGTATGAACAATAGTGTATCAATCCTCTGTGGCTCTGTGCAAACATATGCATGGACATGTACGCGCTATTGGATCCGCAAGAGACTGTAGAAATGACGTGAACATAGATTCGGTCTTCTTGGGGCTCGGTAAACAGACACAGAGACAGAGACATTGAGAACGAGAGGATTTTCAGTAGCGGGAGAGAGAGAGAGAGAGAGAATCATTGTCACCTTCCGGATGTCTCCTGTATCAATGAAGCTCAAAAAGTTCAAACCTTCAGACAAATGAACAGGCAATTGTGCGTAGAAAGTCTCTCATTTTGCATATTTGTCGTGTGCATCTGTATAAATGAGACACATGTGTGGGCAAGGTTTTGTGTGTGCAGACTCGAGCACGTGGGCTCCATTCGGAAGTCTGAACGTCCGGATCCAATCATGCACCGCACAAACACACAAAAATGGATTATACATTTTCGGCGGGATCGTTGACGAGAAAGTCATCGACTCCTTCTTCCTCCTTCGATTTGGTCCGTCCATTTGACTCTCCGTTTGCTTGTGTGTCTATCTTATGTAAGATACATTAGGAGGCATAACACAAATAAGACGGTTCAGCTGACGTGGTGAGAGCAGCAAATGAATGTTTCAGAGTGCTTTCAGACGGAAGATTTTTTGCAAGGGAGACAAACCTGATTTTCACTCGCATTCCTTCTCGCGATCTCAGTGCTGACGGCTGCGGTTCGGAAATGGTTCGGAAACACGGAACTCTTCCCGTTTGTCTGTGCCCCTGTCGGAGCTGCATTTACCCAAAATACTCTTTCGGGGGTTGCATTTAAAAATGCACAAATTCACGCATTCTCCCTCTCCCTCTCGGTTTCTCTCTCTCTCTCATGTGTGTGTGCGTGTGTGCAGGTCTCTCTCTCTCTCTCTCTCTCTCTCTGTCGTGTGTGTGTGTGTGTGTGTGTGTGTGTGTGTGTGTGTGTGAGTGTGTGTGTGTGTGTGTGTGTGTGTGTGTTGGCGTCTGCGAACGTGTTACCTCTACAGAAAAGAAAAAGGACACGTCGGAGTCTGTGGGCCTTCATTTCAAAATCCTAAATGCTGATCTTGGTGAGGATGGCACAAGGAGAACTTGTTTTGGGGCATGATCAGGGTGTGATGATCCTGCCTAGTGCTATATTTTGCCAAGTCCATGTGTGCGGGTCGATGTCATTGGCGGTCTTCGGCTAACGCGTCACCTTTGTGCTCTCAATTTGTCTTCTTCTCAATTTTTAAATAAATTACATTACTTCCATGCTAGCTCCATGCGTGTTTTGTGCATTTTTGTCTCGTGTTGAGGATCACTGCGCATGTGGCTCTTTGGATCGCGAAGACCCATAGTTCATATATCTCTTTCGTGGGTACCGATGTGTTTTGTTTGCAGCACTGACTCTTTCACTTTCTGAACTAAGGAACAGTCTTCGGGATCTGATGAGAGAAACGGCAAGACTGCAGGGAAAAAACATGCCAAGCAGCATGTCGTTGGTTTTCGACACCAGCAAAGTGAAAAACAAAACCGCAACGGACAGTTTTGTACTCAGAGGAAGAGCTTTCTACGAAAAAAAAATCTGCATTGGCTCTTCAGGAAGCATTCAATGGCGTAAATGAAACAGTGAGGGTGAAGAAAAAAGAATACAGTGTAACATTTGCAGACTGTTAACCTTTCGATCAGTATACTCCGTAATACCCTGCAAGTTTTAGTAATTTAACCGAGTGATTTGAAGTAATTTAAAAGAATTCAGCTAGGAATTTTGCTAAAGAATTTCAAAGAGTTCAAAGTATTTTGCAGAAAATGTTATAAGATCAAAAATTTTAAGTAGGATTTTAATATCATCATTTTATGAATCTAGCTAATTATGAATGAATGAATAAATAAATGACCAAAGCCGTCGGAGCTAGCATTGGAACTTAGCTTCTGGAAATTATATTAATTTATATGATTATGATTTTATATGCTAGCTAAGATTTCACAGGGTATGATACGTTTTCAGCTATAGTATAGTATACGATTTTACTAAATCTTATGAACTTTTAGCTGGGAATCTATAGCCGACTAATGGGTTTTAAATACTTCTACAATCAATATGAAATTCAAATAGCAATGCTGCTATATTAGTACTGCTAATTAAGGCTGAGAAAAGGTGCATAAGGTGCTGGTGCTGGTGCAAAAATAAGTTTGCACCTTAAATTAGGTGCAAAACAGGTGCAAAATAAGGTACACCGTTTATTTTATAAAAACTAGGTTTCTAGGGCTAATTTCTAGTGTTTTTAGCGGCCAAAAGGTGCCTCATTCAAGGCCTAACAGCTTTTTATGATATAGATTAGCTACACAAACTTTTATTATGTAAAACAGCCTAAAATATGAGTAAAAAGGCGACGACAGGTAAACAAAAGTTTTTTAGTCCAATTAAAGAACATGTCTCCAATTGTCTCATGACTTCATCTCTTTATGGGCCAGTTTAAGCAACGTTTTTGACCTGCCCAATGTTTTTCCTGCATGAATTTACAGTATTTGAATATGTTTGGCGCCGTTTGCGTGCTGCACCGTAGTCCAGTTCTGTCCTTATGGTCCATAAAACCTTCAAACTGCATGTATGCCCCTTTAGAGCAAACTCATAAAGAAAACAACGACAAATGGTGTGGTTTTATGAGAAAGAAAAAGAAGAAAGAATGAAACAAAAGAAATTTTTGATCTTGGTTTGCATTTCTTCTCTGAGCAAGGGCATGTACATGCAAGCGAGGGTCTGATCTCAAAGGGTCAGAGCCCAACCCCGTCATAACCTGGCTATCCTCTTCATTCACCCCCTCACCCCACCCCGAACCGACAACAGAGGACGAAGAACAGGAAGAAAAAGAAGAAAAAGGAGAAGAAGAAGAAGAGGGGAGAGCAGACCTCTCACGGACTTTCTCCCACTCGAAGTCCTACTTGAAAACTGACTTCAGTATGTCGTCTTTCTTCCCGGAAATTCCTCGGGTCTGATGCGGGCGGATGGAAGGGAGGCTTTGGCTTTGTCTTTTAGTTTTGCGGTAGCTTTCGCCAGCTTTCGCTTTGCTGGTTTCTTTTTTATCAACAGGGGGCTGTCCTGTTTCTTTGTCAATCCCCAGACTCTCCAACTCCCTCCACACTAACCTAATGTACTGCCCACCCTGGTAGCTAGGAAAAGAAGCTGTCCACCAGCGCGCATCCCGTCATTCCGACCCAGGGATAATCGCCACCCGTGTGGAAACGAATCAAATCGTTCCGCTCGGGAAGTTTGTGGCTCTGCAGGCCCTCTCCAGCCCAAGCAGTGAAAAATGATTCACCGCAGTGACCGGTACACAGGACCGGTATGACTAACAGCACGTGAACAAAGGTGTAAACGCCTCTAGGAAAGCTATACTTCACTCCACAGATGGATTTCAAACCCTCTGGAAGTACCAAATGCAACAACAAGCCATGGTATGATAGAAAGTCAGATAGTACAGATACAGATCTGTATGTGAGCATGCAAACTTGACGTCAAGCCATCAGCAGACGGAAGTGGCGAATCGACTGTCGGAATGGTTCCACTCTCTCATGCAAAGCACCAAACTGAATGAGCAAGCCAATTCCACTCTCACTGACCAAGATAGATCGAGCCCACCAATCGAAAAAAGCACACGGCACCAGGTTTCAAAAGTCCTTACCTGCAACCGAGAGGGAGAGTGTCAACGTACCTTTGTGTATGCATGTTCCTATACATGTGTGTGCCGTTTCTGCTTCTCTTCTTCATGTTGAAAAGAATCTCCGTACAGCACTGCATTGGCCTAGTGCATTGGCATTCATCTTTAGATTGCTACTAAAGGTGGGCGAAGCTGTTTTCCTCCCGGCAAACCGTTTGGCATTGTGTATGCAAACGGACTCAGTCTGTTGGCTCAGCTTCTTGACTTAAACCTGTTGTTCTGATCCTTTTGCTTTTTTATGCTTCTCGTTGCTATGCGTGCACAGTCGTTTATGTTACATAGAGTAGCCAAATTGAATAAAACAGTTCTCATGCTGCAAAGAGAAGAAGTCAACATATGTAGATTTGATTTGATGCAGAAAGCAGCTTTGGAATCCGAGAGCGCGCATGCATACTTGCGCATTCGCCCTGTATTTAGCCGATTTTTTTTTTAAGGTCGGCTAATATAGGCCTTGTTCCGTGCGTACCGCGGCCCAGCAACACGCTTGCATGCATGGGCCGCGGGGAGCCATAGAGGCAGGGCCACAGCGCGTTAAATGGCCATGACGCTGACACTTTTCACCCAATTCCATTTAGTCAGGTGCAAAACAGGTGCATCAGGTGCATCTGGTGCAAAACAGGTTCATCTGGTACAGCTTCTTAGTTTACACCTTTTCTGAGGTACACCTTTTCCAAGCCTTACTGCTAATGTATCATATAGATTATTAAGCTTAGCTGTGTTTGAATGCGGCGTTTCTAGAGCTGTTTAGGATTGAGATAATAATATTTGGAGGAATGACCTCCTGTTTCAATGTTGAATGTCCGACGTGTAACTTTTAAAAAAACTGCCAAAACGCTCCAGACTTCTTTAGCTGGCTAGCCCGCACAGGTACAACCTCAGACTATGCTAAAAACGGTTTATATACGAGATTCTTCCTGAGTTTGATCAATTAATTGCAAAACCATATTTGCGAGTACAATTTAATACGAGATTTAATAGTTGAAAATCAATTTGACTTGATAGACACAATCGCTAGCACAATTAGAACCGGCTTTATAACTAGCTTTATAACAGCCGCAATTCAATTTATACAATTTCACTATCTAAGTCGTACGCAACGGAGGGCCGGCTTCAATAAAAATTAAATTCCGAGTTCATTTCAAGTTAAAATGCCACGAAGCTAACGAATTCATTAAAGTTCATTTGTTAATTGGGACCGACAAGGTTTTCAGAAAGAAGATTGGAAGGAAGGAAGGGAAGATCAATGGGGCCTCTATGCTGAAGTCGTTTGTGTTTGCTTTTTACTTTTATGCCTAAGAGGGAAGGGATGGCCCCAAACTCCGGCCGGCCGCACTGAGACACACAGCTCATATGACCGGCGAGGGTTCGAAGGTTTTGAGCGAGGAGACGTCACTGTCTGTCTACTTCCATCATCCTGTCTGCCTGGCCTGGCTGATATTCTTCCTGTCTGCCTACCCCCCCTCCCCCCTTCCGTTCTCTTTTGTTTCCGTTGATTTTCGAACAGCAGCAGTACGATGCTTTAACGCTGCCTGCCTTTACTTGTCCAGACAGCATGCAAACCCGTTTTGGGCAGAGAGGGGGCGGCTACCCCTTCTCACTCTGCGGCACCACACCCACCCCGTCCCTGGTCTTTCTTGCTGGTCGACGAGTTTTCCCTTGCTTGTTCAGGAAGCATCCAAACCTGACCGTAGTCGGGCGAGGGATGAGCCCTTGCATTGCTGCAGGGGGTCATAAACCGCTCCCTCTCTGCACTCGTCGTCCATGTGTCCGTTCCCGTCTCTCTGCTTTCTTTTTCTTCCTATCTCTTAGTGTTCCTCTCTCTTTAATTCTTACTCTTGGTGTGACAATCCCTTTCTCTCACTCTCTCTCTGTCTGTCTCCCTCTCTCGCTCCCATCCCAACGCCTAGACACGCAGCTAAGCCTGAAGCCTCATTGCCTCACAGGGGGCACGCCCGGGCGGAGAGCGTAGTAATGTGTGGGGGTCATGAGTCGGTGGGGGCGGAGGAGCTGGCCGTGGGGCGGCATCCACTGCGCAGGGGGTGGCTGTGCCTGTACCCCGGGGGGGAATCGGGCGGGCATGTTCAGTGGAGGATAGGGGGGGTTGGAGGTCGGGGTCGTCTGGTGGACCCGCACTGGCGTTGCAGAGGGGTGAGGTCTGGCGGTGGTCTGCACGGTTTGGGAAGCGGGGTCAGGCGTCCACTGTCGCGGCATTCCTCCAGTCGCTGTCGTTGCAGCGGGTGTCGCAGTCTGTCTCCCGACTGAGGGAGGCGCCTGGTGCTGCTGCTGCTGCACGAAAAAGGGCGGAGGAAGAGGCGCGATGTAGGAGGTAGGCTCAGGCACTCGCTTGGAGATTTGGGGGGTCATGTACGCGGCGTTCTCTGCATGCCCGAACGCTGCCGTCTGTCGGGTCTCCTGCCGCTCGACCACAGCAGGCGTGGGGGGCATAAGGAGGTCCGTAGTGGCTGTGGCCTTGGGGGGATCTGCTCTGGTGTTCTTTGCAGCTGTCGCGCTCTCGACCTGCTGCTTCCTCGTGTTGTTTGGGGGGGGGACCGACGCAACGGGGACGTGTGCTTTCTTCTGCGGCGGGGCCTTCACGGGTCCCTTTCCCTGTTGCGAGTGCATGTTCTGGGAGTTGGTTCTTGAGAAGGAAAGGGCAACGCTCGACCTTCCCTGAAGAGGACGGGGGGAGTCTCTCTCCACGGGGGCCGGGGTCTTTGGCTGAGCTTGCGGCTTCTGCCTCAACTGAGCGTTCGACTTCCTGCATGGACACACACAGAAAAAAGAACGGGGGAGAGAAATTTCAAAAACTAGCAGAAATGCACATTGAAACCTCAAAGTCGGAAGAAAAGGGAGGGGAGAGCATCGGTAACGAGCTGAACGTGTGTCAGAGAGAGAAGGAGAAACGTTTGGCAAGACGCAAGAGGAGAAAGCAAGAGAACAAGACTCCTGACTGTCTCAGTTGCAGCCAAACGGACCTCACATCCTCGAGGCTTTTGGTCTTCATTGCTAGCGCCTGGGCCTTCGCATTCAGTTGTTCTTGCAGCTTTTTTTTCTCCTCCTTCTCCTGATCCTCCCTCTGCAAAATTTGCAGGGCAAAAAACAAGAAAGCAAAAAGATCAAGAAAAGGCGGCAACAGAAGCAGGCGAACAAGCAGAAAAACGACCGGAAGGAAGAAATGACAGACTCAGTCAGCAACAAACCGGCAGGGGTGGAATGAAAACGATTGTCGGACGCAGGGAGGGGGGGAGGGAGCGGGGGAGGTGTGGGCAACGAAAACGGGTTGCAGCCAAGAGTCCAATTCTCTCACACACATTCCAACGCATGCAACCAGCTACTCCTGACCTTTCGGGCCGCTGCAAGTTGTGCCTCCAGAGAGTTGCGCTTGTTGCTTTCTGCTTCATTTACTTTCTCCAGGGAGCTGATCTTTCTCAAGGCATCTGTTCGTTCCTTGTCCAGCTCTGCCTTTTCCTTCTTCTCCTGAAGGAGCTGGGTCTGAAGATCGTTCTGTCGGACCTGCTGCGCCGCGACCTCCCCTTGAAGAGACGGGAGAGAGTTGCGGAGAAACGAGAGCTCCTCCCTCTCAGCATCATCCAGAGGGAGAGGGAAGGATTCGATGGAGACGATCTGGGCGCCCTCGTTCTCGTTCTCTTCTGTCTCTTGCGGATCTCCTCCTCCTTCCTCCCTGAACTGCCGCACGTCTTCGTTGGCTCTCTCCCTTCCTGCGCGTGTGAGAGCTTCCCGCTTCTCCCTCAATTCTGCCTGGTGGGCCTCTCCCCGACTTGCAGGGGACCTCCTGATACCTGCGCTCTGCCCTCTCGCTTCACGTGCGGGGGGTGCCGTGAGGTCGCGTCGCTGCACTCAAAGAAGAAAGAAAAGAAAAGGAAAGAAGAGCGGGAGGACCCGGTGGGGGGAGAAACGAAAAGAGGCGGAGGGAGATCGGGCAAGGTGGCAAGGAAAGAAAGATGCCTCCAGGAATAGGAGACGCGACGGGGAAGAAACGAAAGTGGGTTTTAAAAAAATAAAAGAGAGGGCACCACCAAGCACAAACATCCGCACGGACAATGAGGCAGAACGGGATGGAGAAAGAGAAGAGAGCACCCGAGTACGAGAGAGAATGCAAATGAAGTAACCAACCTGAGAAAAAAGAGTTCTGATTTCCCCCTCCATTTGGCTTTTGAGCAGCGAAGGGTTCTTCACGGCCACCCGGGAAAGATCGACCCCAATAGTTTTGCAGTGTTTGTAGAGAATCGTGAACTGCGAAACGAGGGAGGCAGGACAAGAAACACGATTAGAAGAAAACAGATAGCAACGAAGAAGAGTCACCAAAGAGATTCACCAGAGAAAAGGCAAAAGGGGACAGTTGCAACTTGAAGGATAGCGGCCAAATTCGAAAATGAAAATCGACGTGAAGAAGAGGGAACGGACAACACAGGCAAAGCAGAGAAGGCCGTAGAGGAAAAGCAAGAAAAAAAGGCCGAAGAAAGAAAAGAAAACGAGAAAGAAGACGGAGAATCCGACAGATAACGCGGACCAGCAAAGCTCAAACAACGAAAAGAGAGCGCGAGACAGACAGACAGACAGACAAACAAAAGAGAACCCACGTGCTCCTCGAAGGTGTCATGCGTCCTTGCACGCATCTCGAGAATGGCGATCTGCTTGGCGAGTTGTTTTTTCTCCCTCTCCTCCTGAAAGAAAATATCAGAGGGATAAACAGAAAACAGATGGAGAAAGTAAAGGAGAAGTAATACTCTTCACTTCAGCGAGAAACAAAGACAGTCATAGACATCTCGACAGGAAAAGATACAGATGCTACACCGAACTGCACACACACACACACACACACACACACACACACAGAGAGAGAGAGAGAGAGAGAAAGAGAGAGAAAGAGAGAGAGAGAGAGAGAGAGAGAGAGAGAAAGGCAAAGGCAAGGCTGACCAATTCGTTTTGTTGTGCCCTCAGTGCGTCCCTCTCTGCCAGTGCCGCCAGTTCCGCCTTTCTGCAAAGACGCGCACAGACAGGGAAAGAAGAAACGACACAGGAACAGCTCAAAATACTTGCAAGCACGGAGGCAGGTGCATGCGCCCGCTTTCTCACGCACACTAACGGCGGTCGATGCAGGTGTCCGAAGTCACTCAGAAGAATAGAAGTCTGTGTGAGAGAACAGGCGAACGAGCAAATGGATCAGGGGCAGAAAATGAATGAGACCGATTCACAAGCGGTAGAAAAGTGCATGCATCCAGTGGAAGCGAATGCAAACGACAGAAAGGAAAGAAGTGATTTCTTCTTCCCGCAGGCTGACCAACCTTTCTTTGCGTTCCCGATCCAGCCTGCACGAAGAAATCAAGAAAGCAACCGACAGGGATGGGAGGGATGCAGAGCGTGAAATGCGAAAGAAACTGAAATTTCACGCCAAACTCAAGACAAAGTGAAGTTTAGCGACAGAAGGTGCGGGATAAAATCGAAAATTCTCTTTCAGTCCGTTTGTTTCTGTCCCTCATTCCCTCATTGATCCATTCATTTACTTACTCGTCGTGCAGACACACAGACAACTGACTCATTCTGCGCTTTTTCACGTCTACCCTCGGACTCCTCAAAGCTGCAGAGACATTCGGAGAGAACATCGGCATCTGTTTTTTCATTCCAAAATTTCTTCACCGTCTTTCACGGAACTAACAGAGAAGAAGAACAGGTTTTTGAGACACAAGAAGGCCTGTTCACTCGGTCAGGTGCATGGATTCCTCTTTGAAGACGCGGAAGAACAATTCAAGGGACGAGAGATCAACAAACAAATGCAGTGACGATATGACAAGAGGGCCGAAGAAAGGAAAATAACTCTGCCTGTGTGAAAAAAGAGAGGTGAAGAAAAGAAGGGTAGGGCCGATGGGAGGAAAAAAAGGAAACGCTCTCTGACCTCTGCTTCATTCTGTCCAACGCCTCCTTGTTTTCTTCCATCTCCAGGCGCAGTTGTTGCTGGACAACTGCGACGGCCTCGTTTTCTCTTTGCTCGACTGGCACTGCTGTCTGGTCGTCCCTTCTTCTCAGAGGCAAGCCGAGCCTCTCCCTCTGCAGCGCCTCAAAATCCTCGTAGGGCATGTCGGTGGGGATGGACTGAATGTTCTGAGTCACTGCCTGAAGGGGCAAGGAGCGTGGGAAGGGGTCGGTCGGCTTTTGGCTTTCTCTTCTCGATTTCGACATGAGCTTGCTGTGTCTCGATTTCCCTCTCGTCCGTCCACACACACATACAGGCATACATGTGCTCTGTCACAAATACAAACAAAAAAACACAGAACGGGAGTGCGTCTGGTGTCAGCACTTCTCTTTCTTTCCTACTCTTCCGCTTTCGCTCTAACTCCGGTCTTTCTTTCCCTCTTCCATCGCGGGAATGAAGTCTGAATCCAAACACCCAAGAAAGTCGGCAGCTGTCGGTCTTCTTCCCTTCCCACACAGTGACTGACTCACTTGCACGCACACGCACACGCACCACCCGGAGATAAGATGGACAGCCCCACAGACGGTAGACAGAACACCTTGTAAGCCCTTTATGAGAACATAGAGAGATACCAGACAGACAGACCTTCAAGACCAAGCCGCTCTCGTACTCCTCCTGCAGAATGTCCGCGAGTTTCGTCATGCCATTCTCTCGGCACTCTCGCATCATCTGCCCCGTTCGGGTCTGCACAAACAGGCAGGAGTGGGGAGGAGAGGAGAGGAACTGTATCAGGGGCAGGGAAAGGCAACCGACGGCAGAAAGATACATTGGGCATTTCCAAAATCCTGACAACTCCGGGTGAGTCGGGGAAGGGACATGGGACAGGCGGGGTCTTAGGAGAAATAAGAAAATGGACCTCTGGAGATGCGCGGTTACGTGTTCGTTCACTTTCTTGTCCATGCAGGTACTCTCTCAGTGACTGACAATGTCTTCAAGGCGCACACGTAGGGCCTCTGCGAGCTCTCGACCAGCCTCTGCGAGCTCTCGACCGCCTGGTACGTCCTGCTTCTTTGAAATCCCCTTTCGTCGTCTCTCGTTGCCAGAGGCCCTCCGAGGAAGAGGACGAGAGCCTCTGGACCCGCTGGAGGCAGAGGCCGAGGCAGAGATTGAGGGGGCAGTCTGCATAGAGAGAGAGAGAGAGAGAGAGGGAGACAGGGGAAGAAAGGGTGAGAACGAAATCAGAAAGAACGGATGAGAGAAGTACTAGCAGCAAGAGAGGGGAAGGCAGGAAGAATGACGCACGCACCCACCGTCTGTCTCCGAAAAAGAGAAATAGGCATTGAGGGAAAAAGGATCAGGCACAGTTGAGCACAGCGAAAGGGTGCGTGCTTTCCGCAACAAGCGGACGGGCGAGAGGGAAAACAACTCGAGGAATCTGCGGGGGAGAAGACGGTACAGTACCACAAATTCAGTAAGAAACTTTTCCGTTCTTTTGTTGAGTGGCTGGCTCACTCATTCTGTCTGTCTGTCTACCGGCCTGTATGTATGTATTCCCCCCCTTTCCTTTACTACCCTATTTCTACGCCCCGTGTGACCCCTGAGTGAGAGAATGGATGATTGCAAACCGACCAACCGCAATCTTCTGCCGTAGCTGTCTGTTCTCTTCTTGTGTTTCAGCGACAGTCTTTCGGAGTATCTGTTCCACTGTGAAGGCATCCTTGCTGGCTTTCTCCTGCGATCGCGATGGCAGCCAGCAAGAGACAAAAGTCAAGTGAGGGGGAAGGGGGAAGGAAGGCAAAAAACGGAAAGGGAGTACAGCCAAAAAAGGAAAAGTTTGAAAGAAAACGAAGGAGTCCTCCCACCAGCACACAACCACAAAAACAGGGGGGGGCATTCGTCCGGGAAAACGACGACAGACAAACCAAAGCAGAACAAAGCGGAGAGAAGGGAGAAGGGAGAAAGGAGAGGGGAAACGAAAGGGCGACTAAGGGTCCTCCTGTCATCCGCAGAGAGAACTCACATGTGTTTTCTTCACATCGTACACCGTCCTAACGTGCTCAGAGAGGACCTCGCTTTGGCCTTTCAGGACCTCCACAAGTTCTGCATGCGGTACAGTTTCCGCTCCCCTCTCAAATATTGCCAGAGCGGCTTTCAACTCGGGAGGATAGACCAGAAGCTCTGCCTCTTCGTCCTGTCTTCGAATCTGCACAGAGCCAACAGGCAGGAGGAAGGGAGAGGTAGAAGGAAGATAAGCACGAGAGGGAATCATAGTCTTTTTTGTCCAGAGATGAAACGGGAGGAGAGATAGGGGGAGGGACTAGGCGGAAGAACACTCCCACAAGAAACGCAGAACTTCGAAAGAAACCATCTTGATATGGCCACAAAT
>JAHBMJ010000886.1:77374-120510 GCA_018398765.1 Chromera velia | reverse complement strand
GAGAAAGAGAGAGAGAGAAAGAGAGAGAGAGAGAAAGAGAGAGAGAGAGAGAGAGAGAGAGAGAGAAAGAGAGAGAGAGAGAGAGAGAGAGAGAGAGAAAGAGAGAGAGAGAAAGAGAGAGAGAGAGAGAGAGAGAGAGAGAGAAAGAGAGAGAGAGAGAAAGAGAGAGAGAGAGAGAGAGAGAGAGAGAGAAAGAGAGAGAGAGAGAGAGAGAGAGAGAGAGAAAGAAAGAGAGAGAGAGAGAGAGAGAGAGAAAGAGAGAGAGAGAGAGAGAGAGAGAGAGAGAAAGAAAGAGAGAGAGAGAGAGAGAGAGAGAGAGAGAAAGAGAGAGAGAGAGAGAGAGAGAGAGAGAGAAAGAGGAGAGAGAAAGAGAGAGAGAAAGAGAGAGGAAGAGGGAGAGAGAGAGAGAGGGAGAGAAAGAGGGAAAGAGAGGAGAGAGAGAGGCCCTGAAAGAGAGACATATATATTCACGACGACGAGGGGGATGGTCGACCACAAGTCACGTGCGCGCTGCATACAGGTGGCAAGGAGTGAACGGCGTGTTTGCTTTCCTGCCTGTACAGTTGTTCGAATTGCCTTTTCCGCTTCCCCTCTTTTCCCCCCCATCTGTGTGCATCTTTCTCTCTCTCTCTCTTTCTCTCTCTCTCTCTCTCTCTCTCTCTGTGTGTGTCTGTGTGTGTGTGAGAGAGAGAGAGAGAGAGAGAGTCAGAGAGAAAATCAGAGAGAGACTCGGAGCCAGAGAGAGAGAGAGCGCATGTCTTAGTTGGAAGTTCGTCCTTCTTTACGGAAGTCACCGGGAAGTGGTGGTCTCTATCTTTGTCACCGAGTGTTGCGCTTCGTGTGGTTTCGTGTAGTAAATGCCCCGTGTCAACGCGATTGCCTGCCTTGTCTATAAAAGCATGTACGTTCATGTACGTTGTCTCTTACAACACACGGCTGCCAATGGTCATAAAAAACAGAATACAGAGCTGTTCAAAACAACCTCAAAATGTAAATTAAAATTGCGTAATTATAGGTATGATTAAAGAAGAACAAAAAAAAGTATCAAAAGTTTTGTGATCAAAATTTTTCAACAGTTATGTTGCGTATGCATAACTTTGAAAATTAGTGTATATGAATGAATGAAGTTGGCTTTGCTAGAGTGGAGCCGTGCTCCCAGCAGCCCATGTTCATATTTTTTAAATCTAGATATTAGACGTTGAAGTTAGACCTTGGTTTAGACATACTAAACCAGACTTACAGGGGCGACTTCTGGTAGAACGGCGACAGTGCTCTACCTAGGGCACCAATTAAATCACTATCACTATCACCTTAGGCTGTACGTAAAATCGCTAGTAAAATCATATAAATTTATTTTTTTCTAATTAATAGAAAATTGATAAAAAACAATTTATGTAAATTAAAATCTTTTTGAAAACTTTTTCAAATATAAAATTTTTAATCTATTATCTATATCTTTTAATCTTTGAAAGGAAAAATATATTATCACAGACACGGGGAATGAGATTTTTCCGTGTACAAAAGTCCGTACGCAAAAGCCGCGTACAAAAGTTTTTTGCTGTTCCGCGACAAAATCCGTGCACACGGAACAGTAAATTCCTGCAAGCGGATTTCCGCGTACAAAAGTTGTCCGCGTGCAAAGATTTGCATACGGATTTTTGTTTTTGATGCGCCGTGTGCAAAAGTTACCGTCCGTCTGCACAAGTTGTTGACTGTGTCACAAAAGGATGAATGGAGCTGATGGACTGAAACAAACATTTGCAAGCGGCCGCTTTTCACAAACTTTTGTTCACGGCATCAACAACATTTGCACGCGGAAATGCCGCACGCATCTCGACTTTTGCACGCGGAATCACACAACATTTGCCACATGATTTGTGCGCGGAATCTCAAATCCGTGCAGACGGATTTTCGGCCAAAACTTTTGCACACGGCTTTTGCGCACGAACTTTTGTACACGGAAAAATCTCATTCCCCGTGTCTGTGATAATATACGGTTGAAATGCCCTGGAAAGTATCTAACTAGAATGCTCAAAAACGAAAAAAAATATCTAAAAGTATAATAATTTGAAGTATATATAATAGTACGACTCGGAGACTAGCTCCTAGACTAGCTCGGAGATTCACTAATCCCAATTAACCAGTGGGAACCACCTCACACCCGACTTTAAAAAACGTTTCACATAAATACTTGAGCACATGAAATTCAAACTACACATCAATCCTTTCTGCAAACTGGAGCAGCAGTGACCCCGGGCGGCCCCCCTTTTCTCCCCTCCTTCACCGCCACGAGGCCTCGATCTCACTCCTTCCTTGCTTGACTAGCTGTCATTTCTTGGAGGGGCCTTATCAGCAGAGGGCAAGAACTGACAACACGCAGTCACCTCCGACGAGTCATGAAAACAAAAAGCTCGAGAGACGGACCCTCGAGCCATGCCGCCGCCATGTTGCACTGACTAGGGCTTGCATGCTTCACTGCAAACGCCCCTTAAAAGATGTAGGGCCAGTTTTCATACTTGCCGGTACCGGCGTGAGCAGCAAGCGCAAGGAAGGAAACCATAGCGAGACGGCCGTTGTTCAGTTCCTTGTTTCTGAGGTCCTTGTACTCCTCGGGATCCTCAGGGACTCCGTAGGTGATTCCCTTAGCGCAGACATCGGGATCTGTCTGTTTGTAGAAAAGCTGATCCATCAGGCCAATGAAGCCAAAAATCTGGAGCCAGCCCTCAATGGGAATGTTTCCGGCAGGAGGGGTCAGGGGAAGTCCAAAGTCGGCAAAGGAGGGGCCGTCTCCCTTGAAGGGAAGGTCGAAGTTGGCGTTCAACTTTCCGGGAAGGAAAATACCGGCAGCGTTTGTCGCAGCACCGATCAGACCGAGCATCGCAAGTCGGCCATTCTTCAGCTCTGCGCAACAGGATGCAATACAATACAATAGAATATAGTACAATACAATAGATGCCGGAAGAGTTGAATGATTTCTGCGTCCGACACGGAAAGAACGACCTTCAGAGAAGGATGCAGAGAGCGCAATGAGAAACCTCGGCCCTGGAAGATGAGAACCCTCTTCTGGGACCCCCCTTGCATGCGAAGCGACTAGCAAACATTGGGGGACTTGACAAAGCTGGGATGGGAAGAAGCGGACGGCGGACGGTAGAGAGAGGGGGGGTGCGAAAAATGACTTGAGAGGAGACGTCTTGGCCAGTCTTAGCGCGTCCGTTGGAAATCGAGGGATCCCAAGTCTGGAAGATGAAATAATCGCGTCAGTGGTTCATGGACGGGACGCATGCGGAAAAAGATTGAGACAGAGAGGTCCGGGTGGATGGGGGCATGCGTCTGAACGAACACAAAAAAGAAGACGTCAACCCATCCCTTCCCAGAAAGAACCGCCCCCCAAGCACCGGCCCCGTCACCCACCCTTGAGGCGCCAGTCCTTGAACTGAGGGTCGTCCTCGCTTTCGAGGCCGAAGGGGTTCAAGGTCTCCATGCCGGGAAGTCCGTACTTGGCGGCACCGGGGGCGTCATCGATGCTCATCTTCAGGGAAGAGCGGGACGCGGTCTTGGGGGTGGAGCTGCACGCACATGAACAGAGAATTAACAAAGCAGGCCAGTGCTAGAATGGAAGTCCAACGAGCCGGGTAGAGCGTGCACAATCGAACACTTCTTATCTGCTCATCTGAAGACTCTGAGAAGAGCCCAGGCGGCCGGGGAGAGAGAGACTGACGTGGAGAGGGAGAAAGCATCGACGGAGGCAGCTCCGACGATGGCGACGGCAGCGACGAACTTCATTGTGAGCTTTTCGCGTAAAATCAAGGCTCAGAAGTTCGACGATATTGCGGCCCTTGGGATGAGACGTGTGTAACCTCAACAGATCGATTGTTGAGGGCGGGTGACGGTCAGAAATCCGTTCAGCTGGTTCGCTGGAGAAAAAAGGGAGACGGCACGAGACGGATTTTCGTGGGGGCAGACATCTGGTGGCCCCGGAAAGAAGACTAGCTTTATTCTGGGGTCCGTGAAAGCGCAATTTGACGCCCGAGACAGACCGAGCTAGTCTGCATGAGCCATGTCCGAGCTTAAATTGATCGAGAGACTCGCCCGAGCGCCAACCCTTCGATTGTGTGGTAGATTGTGGTAGCAAACTGAGCAAAGTGTCAAAGGACGTGAGATCGGTTTTGACTGGTGCACTCAGGTCCCTCCGTAGCTGTTGGCACTACCTGCGCGGCTGGACATTTCTTGTTGGCGGCATTGTGTGTGTGCGACTTCTGTTTGTCCACCGAGACGGGTTTCTCCGTCTCCGTTTCAAAGAAGAATGATGTTTCACTGTGGTGGCTTGAAGAAGGCGGTCCTCTTCTTCAACGTTGTATGCGCAATTCAGTCATCCGGATTTCTGCACCGCAACCCCCTGGGTCTACAGAGAGGGGCCACAAGGAAGACGTGCAGTTCGCTCCGGGGACAAGCATCAGCCTTTGGTGGGGAGCTGACCGAATTCAAATCGCGGGAGATAGCAGAGAGAGCGTTCAGGAACCTCATAAACGGTCAGGCACAGCTTTCTCAATATACAGGAACGCTTGACAAGTGCGGAGATTGTGGGGGTGCTCTCGTTGAAGTAGACGGTAGTGGGTGCACTTTTTTTTTTTTCAGCGAGCTTGTTGGGTGATTTTTTTTTTTCGCATCGTGTTTTGTGTGCAGATTTTCGGGAGGACTTGAGCGACGAAGAGCAGGACTCTCTTTTCAGGGCCATCTGCCAGTCCGTCTACATCACTCAGCAGCACAAACGGCGGCGAGGGTACAGGCTGGAGGACGTCTACTCTGATTGGAGGGTGAGTCAGTCCGTGTGGATGCCCCACACGTATTGTTCATATATATATGTGAAGAAATTGAACAGCTGGTACCGCGATTCTTCCGATTGAGGATTGTGCCTCGAAGGTAGTGGGGGTGTCGGCGAGTGTGATCATTTGTCGTGCTGGATGAGTGCATGCATCAAAAATTGATGCTAGCAATCACACAAGAAGAATCGAAATAACAGGACTGGCACAATTCCAACAACAGACCCCGTCGTGAATGCCGATTGGTGATATTCATAAAAGGGCGTTACAAAGAAGACAAAAAAGACTAGTCTGTATGGTATTCCTGCAGGAGCGCGAGTCCCTGACAAGCGAAATTTTGAGGGGAGAAGAGACCGCTGAGACGAGCGGGAGCGGGAAGGGCAAACGCTGGAGTCCCCTCGGAGTGGGGGATAGGGGGAATAATGGGAAGAGCGGCAGATGGAACCCTGCTTTCAAGCTCTACGAGCGGTTGGTGTCTCTGCCGGAGTTAGGGGACTTCTCTCCTGTGCAGAGGTGGTTCGAGCGTGTGTTCTCATTTGCCGTGCCGTCAGAAGACTCTGTCGAGGCACTCACCCAATGGATCAAGGAGGGGGCCAGGGGGAACACGGCCGAATGCGTCGATTTCGGGGCGGGCAGTGGATACTGGGCAGCTCTGCTGAACAAGCGGGGAGTCAAAATGCACGCATGCGATCCTCAGGTGTGTTTGGTCTCGTCTCGTCTTCTTTCAGTTGGATGTTTTGGTTTTTGTTTGTTTGTGCGTTTGTTTGTTTGGATAAGCGGCTCTCTATGGAGATCGTCCTTTCTGTTAGCATTTGTGCATGTTCATACTCATGTGGCTGTCAGTTTTCAGAAAAAAAGGAGGAAAGGAAAACGAGGAAGAGAGCAAAGCGAGAGAAAGGAACTAGAAAGTAAGCAGGCCATCGGCAGAGCAAACAAAAGAAGACTTGAAATGCACCTTCTGCGAAATGGCGCCTTCGTTTTTTTTAATTCGCACACTTTCCACTCATACTTTGAAGTATCGACTTCTCTCCCTCCATGCCGACTTCTCTGCATTCCAGGTGCGGGGGGACATCCCGGTTGGCAGATGGTATGACGTCAACCGTGAGCAGGGGGGAGCTTTTCTGCGCTCTCTTTCTTCCTCCTCACCCGCCTCCTCGGGCGACGGACGAAATGAGGATGTGGGGGAGAAAGAAGAGGGGGATCGAGGCAGCGCAAACAGAAAGGGGGGGAGGGAGGGATCAGACGGCTGCACGCTGCTGCTTGTCTGGCCTACCCTCAACCAGCTGCGGTCGGCTGTGACCAATTTTGGGGGCAACCGTGTTGCGATTGTTGGAGAAGATGAAAAAGGTGGGGTCGCGCCCGCACGCATACGAGTTCTGCTTCGTCTGTTGGATGCAGGGAGGCAAAAGGACCATTTCTGTCTGTCTGATGACTCGCATGCTCATTGAGCTCCCTCTGTATTTGGAGCTTTCCACTGACTCTGCGGACGGGCGTGCAGCCTTTCCTTGCTCCTCTCTTGACCGTCGCTCCTCCTGTTTTTCCACCAGAGCTGCTCGAAAGTGGCCGCACGCCGCTCTCCTTACTTCTCTTCTGCTTGCACGAGTTCGAAAGGGTCAAGGCAGAAAAACAGGACCATTGCAATCTCTCTGTCCTGTTTTCTTCTCTCTCTCTTCTTTCTTGTTTTCTCTCTCTCTCTTTTTTAATGTCTCTCCTTCCATTTCGGCGCATGCAGGCGTCACAGCGAATCTGCTGACTCACTCGGAGTTTCTTCTCGAGGGTGCACTTCCGTTGAACCACTGGCCGGGGCAGCACGACGCTGTGTGGCTTTTCAGGAGAGCGCCCAAAGAGAACCCCTCCGTGTTTGGACACGATGCCAGACTGGAGGCTTTGGTGAGAGGGAAGCTGGAACTGGCAAGAATGGATCCGTTCTTTTTCGGGAGCGCGTGCAGACTCAACGGGTTGGCGCAAATGGGGCTGGAAAGAGAGGAGGAGGGGGGGGAGATGGAAGATGGGATTGGTATGGATGGGGACGTTTCGGGTGGGATTGAGAGGGGAGATCGGAGATCGACAGCAGAAAAGTTAGAGGAGGTGGAGAGACGAAGTGGGGGGGCGCTTTCTCCTTCTCCTGTTTGTCTGGGAGGAGGAGGCTTCGTGAGGGGGCGCGCGTCTTCCAGTGAGTCCGTGGGGGCTGACAGTGACTTTCACTATGTGTTGCAGCCGTGCAGTGTGCCGGTGGAACCTGTGCAGAGGTTTCTGAGTGAGGCCAAGATGCTGGAGTGGGGAGTGGATGGTGAGGACGTTGAGGATGAGACAGTAGGGGAAGAGGAAGAAGAAGAGGAAGAGGGAGGGTATGGGGGAATGGAAATGATGTCTTTTGTTGGATCATCTGGTCAGAAGCTCCGTCGACCTGCTCTGGAAGTGTCTGCTGGGGGGGGGAGGCAATTAGAGGCAGAGGAAGAAGGGACGGGGTTTGAGGGGGATTTTGTGGAGACTGTTGACGACTCGCAGGGACGGGGGGGGGAGGAAATGGAGGAAGAAGAAAGTAATGGAGAGGAAGAAGAAGCGGTAGAAGGGCTGGATGAGAGGCTGTTTTTCGACAAGGCAGAATCGAATGACAGCAGTCTCTCTCTGTCTCTTTTCGATTGCCTCTCTGCATTGAATCTAGTGTCTGAAGGCGGAATGACGGTGGATGAATTCGAGGCTCTTTCGCACCCCTCGGAGTTGCCCAAACCCTCAACGCTTCTCTTGCGCATAGAGAGAGAGCGTCTGACCCTCCGGGGTGCCCTCCAGTGCTCTGAGGGGGACTTGCAGGAGCTCGGTTTCCCGATGGGCAGCCGGAAACTCTTGATGGAACTCCTTCAAAATGTAAAGGCGAACCAGAGAGGCCTCAGGCTGGAGCAAAAGCTGAACAGCTCCAAGCTTTTCTCCTCTGCATAAACTAATTAAGGACGTGCACGCTGCGCGAGCTGCAATGCACTGGACCGTCTGGATGTCGTCACCTTGTCGTAGACAAATGCAAGAACAATAGCAAGCACGGCGACGCACGTACGTGGTGAAGTTTTGAATTGTGCAGACCCGGAGTGCCAGACCAGACCGCCATCGGTCCGCCTAGCAGACGGCAGTCACGGCGCACACTTTAAAACACGTTTAAATTTGTTGAACATCCTTTTTCGTTTTTGAGTCATCATGCATTCATCCTAGTGAACGTCAACATTATTATTATTTATTAACAATCTAGGCATTATATTGTATATGTGTGTCATGAAATTATTTTAAATTGTTAGTATAGTAGAAATTATAGGCCTGGGTAACGAACAAAAAATTAAAAGTAGCAAGATATCAACTTCTAATCCAGTAGATCCATTAACTAGTCCATTAATTTAATTACTCTGAAAATTGTCTCGCAATTTGTTTTTTCTTGACGTATATTCAAAGTTTTTTTTCTAAATTTGTTCTAGAGCCTGAGTTTAATTATCTTTTATTTCGTAATATCCTTTCAATATCTTTCAAATTATATATGTTCGCGCGAAAACAGTAGTAACTTGAAGGAAAAACGTGTACAGCTAGTAACATAAATAAAGACTCTAGTAGAGACGTACTCTCGTAAAGAACAATTTAGTGATGAACTAATAGCTAAACAATTACAACAAAAGAATTCATATTCCATGTTGTTATATGTTACGGTGTACTTTATACTTCAAGCTAGTAACGCAACCTATTAGTTTTTCACCAAACTGGCATATATATGGTGGCATATAATGTTAACCAAAGTTTGGAAGCGCTTTGCAAGGACATGCCGGTAGTAGTAGGCCCGGTACCTGGATACAAGTCCGTCTTTCATGTATAAATTCATTTGAAATCCGCTCAGCGCAGCGTCCGTATGCATTCAAAAACGATTGGCTGAAATTGGTTTGTAAGATGAGCGAGATGACCCACAAAAGACAAAGCGTTGATTCAATTTACAGTGTCAAGAGCGTCCGAATTTGGGTAAGGTCGGGACTCATTGAGTTTGCTTGAGGCGGAACGATTAAGAAGCATCTGACTTGTTTCAAAGTGACAGCCTTGAAGGGAGAGAATAGACAGAACGATTGCATGGTCCGCAAAACAATACAAGAATTTTGATCGAAACAAGTGGACATTCAAATCCGTGCACTGCATCAGCAATTCAATGTGAACGTCCTTCCTTCTGGTTTCTCCTTTTTTGATCCGTTGTCGGCTTGAGAATCGTTTTCGTGAATCGCCCCAATGGTGGCTTGTTCTGCCTTCAGCTGCTTGTTTTTTCAGCTGATTCTGTACGTACATACCCCTTAATTGTCCTCTCTCACGAAGGTCCTCCTTCCTCGTGGTCAACCTCCTTCTCCCCTGTTCCCTCCCCAGGTTCCCCTCGCTCCCTCACCCTTTCTTTCTGCCTGTTTTCATTTCCCGCTTATTCATTTTTTCAACCGAATTAATGCCATCTCAGTGCCCGCCTTAGTTCTACTAGGAATTCTATTACAGTCAACAGGCCCAAAAGAGAAGAGACTTGTCTGTAAGCGATGACCTTTTTTTTGTAAGCTGAAACCAGAATCCCCCTATCTGCTATTTTTTCTTGGGAGAGCAGACAGTCTCTGTATGCCCTTTCCCCCCCCCTCCCCTCACATCTGCTGCTCCTCGTAGTAATCCCTCATTGAGGCTCTTCGGAAGGTCTGTGTGAGTGCGCGCTGCAGCAGTGCGGGTGAGTGTGCGTACTGTTGTCGGACCTTATCGATGACCTGCTGTTGTTTTTTTCTCTTCTCCTCCATAATCCTCAAGTTCTCCTTCACGAGATAGTCCATCTTCCTCACGCGTCTCTCCTCCTCCGTCATCTTCACAATCGCAATCTCAGGACGAAAAAACGTGTACACTGCGCTTTGGTGTTTGCGTCTTCGTCGACTGCGGTTGGAGTTGGTGAGACTTGAGGTGCCCTTTGTTTCGTCAATGGGCACAAAACAATAACGAAATTCTGGAATAAGGGAAGTTCCTGTGTTTCCCAGAGGCTCCGTTTGACTCAATCGGAACGCTCCCGGGCTTCTGGCGCATGCAGGAGTGGACGAACGACTGGGAAGGGACTCGCGCCACGATCGCACGGTGTACGTTGCCGTGGCGGGTCTCGGGGTCTCACACAAGACGGGGGTTGCATCTTCTTTGTCTCTATCCGGGAGTGTGAGGGTGATTCGTGGGGGTGCACATCCTGTGGCACTTTTCGGCCTCCTCTTCTCTCTCTCCTTCGCCCTCCGGGCCGCCCTGTCTGCAGCCCAAAAGGCAGGGCAGGTCCTCCAGGGACGCATTTTTTCGTCCTCTGCCTGGAAGCGGTCGGAAAGAGGGGGGGGAGAGGGCGAAGCGGGGGGCGAGGAGGGGGAAGAACTGGAGGACCCATGGACGTCGTCTTCAAATTGTCTGTCGTGCCCTCTTTCTCTTTCTCTTTCTGTTCTTGCTGTATTCTGATGGGGTTTTCTTTCGTCTCTGTTCAGGTGGGGCTGGAGCATTGGCTCGAAAGAGGCAAGTTGGGCTTTCTGCAAAGAGCAACAGAAAGATTGAAGATCAGTGAAAAAGGGAGAAAAAGATGATTCGCCTTGCAGAAGAGGAAAAGAGAATGGGGGCAACAGAAGAAAGTGTGACGTCAGAAGAGTCCGAAAAAGGATCGGATGAACAAATGGAAAGAACCCACGGAAGCAAAGAGCGCGAAAGGAGGAAAAGAGAGGCAGCAGAAGGAGAGAGACTTTGCACACCAGGGCGCCACAACTAAGACCATGGGGGTGAGGGGGGGGGGGCGCTAATTAGGAGTAAGGGAAAAAAATGGAAAGGGGACAAAGGGGAAATAAGGAGCATAGACGAAGAAACGTGGGGGTATGTAGTAACGAAGGAAAGGAGGGAGCGCGGGAGGAATGAGGAGGTCACAGGTGGAAGGGGTTACAAAGCAGCCATGAGAGGGCCTACAGAAGAAGAGGAGGAAGAAGAGGTAAGAGAACGTATAAGAAGAAAGAGACAAGAGGAGAAAGAAAGAAGCCAGAGTAAACAAGACAAGAGGAAAACAGAAGAAATGCAGGAGAAAGAAAGCGATGGACAGAATCTGTTCAACGTGCAGTCAATCAATTGACGTCATGCACATGTAGATGTATGCAGTATATATACCTGTAGACTTGTGGCGGCTTTCGGCTTCTTCGCCACATCCAGGAGACTGGCAGGTCGACACGGAGAGCTCTGATGGGTCCGACCTTCATGGTGGAGTGTCCCATTCTCTTCTGCATTCTGCGGGGATAAGAACAGCAGCATTGATCCTTTTCTCGTCTCTTCGGTTCTCCCTTGGTCGTCCAAGCCAGACCATTCCTCGGCTGGAGACCAAACAACACAAGGGAGATCAGCCGTTGCAGGCAGGAGAAAAGGTAATCATCTAGGAAGTTCAAAGCGATAGACGGAGCTTGACTGTCTGACCGAAGTATATGCAAACAGCCATCTACGCTCGTGAGTGTGTGGTCGGCTCTGTGGATAGGTAAAGTCCAAGAACTCGGCACATCACAGATCGAGATTGAAAATGTAAGTTTATAATTTCGATCAATTAATTAAATTAATTAACGTGCAATACATGGTGCCGGGGGGATGCATGCATGTATATATACGTGAGCGTGTTGCAAGGTCACTGTTGCGTGAAGACACACCGATACGGACGTACACTTCCGATATATATACAGTTCTTCTGATCATGCATGCATGCATCTTCAGTCAAACATGCATGCACACTTTGACTGATTCATCTAGAGCTCACATCCTTCCACCGATCAGCTAGCTGACACTCGACCGATGGAGCACCACAGAGAGTGTGAGAACAGAAGAAACCCTGCATGTGCAGCTTGGTCGTCCAGAACAGTCTGAAACGGTTTCCAAAATACCACCGAAGGCGTGAGCCAGATTCAAAGACAACAGAGTCTCCTTCTTCCACAGTAATAGAAACCCTTTTGACTTATATACACATACCCTCTTGTGATGGCCTAAATCGATGCCAACACCCCACTAACAATTCTGCTCAGATGATGCCTGCAAGAGCACCGACTTTCGGTGTTCTTCTGTCATTGCTCTTTTTTTGTTCAAGCGAACTTGCGGCAACAGGGGCGGCAAGGGGTCGGGGGCTCGTCGCTGGTCAGCTTGTGCTAGACAACATGCACAGCATGCACGTGTGAGAGAGAACAAACACTCAATTTGACCTTGCTGCCACGAGCACAGTGCGCTTCCCACCAAAACTCTCTCTCTTCCCTCCTTGTCTATCTGCATGCAGGTCTTCTCCAGCGATCCCTTCAGGTCAGTTCCTCTCTCTCTGTGGGTGTGTTTCTGTTTGGATGCAAGCGTGCGGCCATTTGAGTGGGGTTCGTAAGTGGGTTCGTAAGTGTGTGCATATTTGTACCTGACATTGCTGAATCTCTATCTGAAATGTGCAGGACCGTCCAAGGGGGAGGCCCCTGAAGCCTCGAAGGGACTCCTCTTCCCACCCAAATGCCCCCACCTCCTTCCTTCAAGCAGAAGGGGAGCTCTCACTAGGACCAGAAGACCTAGAAGACAGAGAACCCCCTTCTGCAGACACAATGGGTGCCCCCGGCATACCCCCATGGTCTGCAGCTGAAGAGGCGTACGAACAGGCGGCCGCATCCGGCCTCTCCCCCTGGACACAGCAGTACCAGCAATACTACCCCCCCCCTTTCTACCAACCTCCTGCGGCGGCATGGTACCCTCCCTGGCTCCCCCAAGCCCAGGCTCTAGCTGCCCCCCCCCCCGTAGCTGCTGTGGACAACGTCGCCCTGATGCCCTCCCCAGACCCCCTACTGGCCACTTCGCCCGCCCCCGTGGTGACGACCACCACGACTCTCGCAGTGGTGGTACCGACGGTGACCTCTCCCGCTGTGGTCAGTCAGATGGACCTTATCCTCTGTTTCTTTTCTTTCTGAGTAGAATCGCTCGCAGCTGAATAGATGGAACGCAGTCGGTCAAAAAGGTATGGAGGCAAGGTTGAAGTCTGAAAAGCTCTCAGGTCCCAAGACAAAAGGAAATATCCTGAAAGACAGTTCGTCAAAAACAAATCTCTCCGTGAGTTGAGAAAAAAAGGAAATCAACGGAACTGATGCATCGATCCGAGGGATGCTGCCTTAGCAGGAAGAAAAATAGAAAATGAAAGTGAAACACAAATGCCCTGAGAGAACGCAGAGTCTGTCTCTTTCTCTCGACTCCTGCCTGTGTACTGTACCCGTGTCCTGCAGGTGACCCCGGGTGCAAACGCTCCTCATGCTGTTTCTCTTGAAGAAGTGGTGCAGAGACTCGATCATGTCAGTCAGCCCCCCCACACATACAGGCACCTTCCTTACTCTGTTTTCTGGATGGACACTGCCTTTCCGTTCGTCTGCGTTGATGTGTATTTTCTTTGCATGCCATCCGGCAGCTGTCTATCTGGTGCGTCGCTTTTGTGACTGATTAGGTTGATTGCTCTTTTCCACTACCGTGATTGTCTGGTTGTCCTATCTGCTCTGCTCTCCATGCGTGCCAGTGCCCCTCTCTGTTTCTCCACTGCTCAGCTAGTCTCTCCTTGAATCTTCCCCCTTAATTCTCTCTTCTTTTCTTTTCCTTTCTGTTCTCTCTTTCTGCCTGCATCTGGCTCTTCCTCTCTGCCCCCCGTCTCTGCAGCTTCAGGAACGGGTGGACCAGGTATGTCAAGTCTTGACCTGGCTCTAGGGTTAGCTCGTCTGCGTTGAATATTTGGTTTGGAAGAGACTGGTCCTAAAAAAATCGAGAAGAACAGATAGGCCATCCAAATCAGGCAGGGGCTTCCTTCCATGCAGCGAGACGAGCGAAAATGGAAGCTTAATTCGGTTGCTTCATTCCTGACATTCGATCTATTCTCTGCACAAGCCATTGTTTGCGCAACCCGCATCGACCTTGTTCTCTTCTGGGCCCTTCTCTCCTTCCCCCTCCCCCTGCAGCTGTCCTCATTCAGGAGCCATGAGGATCACCTGGTGGGTTTTCTTCGTTTGTCTTTATTTGTTCCGCCTGATGGAATAGACGTGAGTGGGTCCATTCATGGCTTGTTCGCAGTCTCGTGTTGGCTGATTTCATCCGTTGTTCGAAAGGCCCTCATTCCCAAAGCGAAATGAATTCAAAGTGCTCCTCTTCTGTGCGCGTGCGTGATAGTGTCGTCTACCTCTGTCTCCCTCTACGCGTGTGTGGGAGAGAGCAGGAAAGCAACAGAGACAGACCGACCCCTGTCAATCTGCCTGCAGGATCTCCCAGAGCCCCCATCGCCCATCCCCCGGACCGAAGAGGAAAAAGAGTCCACAGCAGCAGCCCCCTCTCCAGAGCTCGAGAGGGTAAAAGCCCGGGAGCCCACCTGGGTCACTCACAAGGATGCTTCGCAGGTCAGTTCTGTATAGAAACTATAATCGTTGCTTTTGTTTTTCTGGGTCAATCTCAAGGAGGACCTGTCTCTTCTGTACAGGTCTACTCACGGCTGACCGTGGGGTTACGTCTCCGCGACAATTTTGGAGAGGGAGGGACAGGTTGAAGGGATGTATGTGTTCCAGCGCTCGACTCTCAGGTCTTCGGAGGGGATCAAACTAAACGAAGAAGGCCATCAGGATCTGAATGGATACTCTGCTCTCTCTTTGTCTTCGTGGTCATGCCACAGGAGATCCCCCCCCCTCTCCTTGCGCCCTTTCTTTGTCTCTGTTGCGTGCCTTGAAGTACGTGTTCATGCATGAGATAAAAGCATGGATCACATAAACATGAATCTCTCCTGCATGCAGCACTCTGAGGTCCATGAGTCCCGCCTCGCCCTTCCTGAGTCTTCCTCTGACTCGGCCTCACATCACGATTCTCATCTCACTTCATCCTCTTCGGGACACAACACGCACATAGGAATCTTCTCTAGGGGAAAGAAAGTCGTCAGTTCATTCAAGATAACTTAATTCAGATGAGTGACGCACCCGAAGCTCCCACAAAGGGTTTCTCCCTGCAGTTCCCTCCTGCCGTTCCCGTTCGATTTCTGTTTTGTCACTGGCAGAGTCTCCTGCATCTACCATGCGCGAGTGCCTCAATGCGGCATGCGTGAGTGTTCAGTTGAAAGTTAAGACCAAGGGCGTGGGCAGCTCCTTCGGGTAGTCAACGGAGCAAGAAAATGTTCAAAGGGTCTCAACCCATTGCCTTCTACTGTTCCTTCCGTCTCGAGTAACTTGTGCACTCTGATCGGAGCTCAATTGTGTTAGTGCGCGTGGGGCGGGGTGCAGGCTCACGTGCACGTGCACATTCCTGCTCGAACTTCCCATCTGCATACTTCCGATGCGGTCAGTCTCCATCCCTCTGGATATCTGTGGCTCCTCATCGTTTGTTCTTGCCTTTTTTCTTTTTCTTGGACAGCACCTGGCTTCTATCCAGCCCTTCTTGTTTGCCTCCATCAATCCTCTCTGCCCTAGTGATCCACACACACAATTCGGCTGCCGCCCGATCTGAACTGGATGTTGCGTGTGTGCAGACGTCCTCACTTGCGGATCTGATTGTAGACCTGCAAAAGGTAACCAAGTATTTGAAAGTGGGGAGAGAGGAAAAAGGCAATCTGAGGGGGCGCACCAGGTCCACATGGCTGTACTGCTTTTCCCACAAGTCACGGCCTGATTGAGTTGTTGGAGGGAAGAGAAAAAGATAAAGAGAGATGTGAGACAGCGGGAAAAGAAAATAAAGCATTTACCAAGAAGCGGTGTACAGACACGACTTTTGAGCGGAAGAGGTGGTTGAAAAGCAAATATCACATGTCGGACTTGTTACGCACATAGATAGTTTGTTACGCACACAAAAAGACAGGCATACCAGGACAGACAGGGACACATGACAGCACCTGATGTAATGAGCACCGTCAAGCCTCAAATGGATGCATTCGACGTTTTTTGTTTTGCAGGGACAGGAAGAGCTTTTGCAGAAGGTCGGCTGAGTCGTCCTTGTTTTGTTTTGTTGAGTCTATGTCGCTCTGCAGCTCCTGTACTGTTCTCTTTCAAAATGCTTCCTGCCTTCCCACTCTCATCCAACTTGTCATGACATTCTTTTGCTGCTCCACTTGATTTATCTTTCTTGGTGTGTGACATGAGGATCTATCGATTCTTCAAAACGGCCAAGTTGTGCTATGCTGTTGCTGTGGCCGATTTTTGACCTCTTTCCCTATGGCAGGACGGCACGTGGCTGCATCTTTCAATTCAAAGAATCTGCATGAACCGACTAAAACCATTTTCCCGATTTGCCGGTGTCCTCACTCGCTCTGCATGGACGGACTTATGCGGATCGAATCTGTTGGCATTTGCAGGTCGTCGAGCTGGAGCAAGTGAGTGTGCTTGTTTCAGCTTCCTTTTTTTTTTCCTTTTTCTGCTTTCATCCATTGCATTCAGTGGGACTTTGCGCTGACTGAGTGCCTCTGTACGTTTGTCGGTCAAGAGCGAGAGTCAACTCCTTTGGTCAGATGACTGAGCGAAAGCAAACTCTACGAGCACGTGCACGCCGCATTTCTCTGAAAAGGTTGCTGGAAAAGGAGAATAAGAAGACGTGTGCGGTCACTTCATCCACTCACAAAGACTAAGAGAGAGACATACACCTCGGCTGGATATTTTTTGACGGCTTATTGCCAAGCTCTCTTTTATTTGTCATGGGCTTCCCTGTACCACAGAATTTGACTGCCATCGCAGTCTCTCACTTCGCTGTCCTTTCCTTTCTCGTCTGCCGCACTAGCTACGTGAAGTCACTAGCCAGGTGATGTTTTCTTTCTTTCTGTGTGTTACGTTTCTTCCTTCCTGTCTTTTGAAAGCAGCGCCACAAGGTCCGTCCTCTCGGAGGCGGCCTTCCCGAGCCTCCCCCTCCCCCCCCACCAGAGCCAAAAAGGCCCCCCCCCCACCCGGAGGTCTGGAAGAACCCAGAGGGAAGGGAGACTTTCAGAAGAATATGGGATCAAATGGAGGACAGAGATGAACTGAAACCAATTCAAATACCAAACCAGTCCTTCGGCGAATCGGTGAGTCTCAGACCGAATCGATTTGCTTGAGATAGCACGGGTTAGATCAGTAGAGCACCAAAAGTTCAAGAGCAAACAGCACAGAAATGGCGAAAAGTACGAAGCGCCGATCGAGAAGGTTGAAAGAGGGAGAATAAGTATCGCCTGCAAGGAAAACTCATTCGGAGAAACGTCTCAGTGGGAAATAAATACGCTTCAACACGGCCGTCTACGTGCCTTTCCCTGTTTTTTCTGTCTGCGCAATTCTTTGGGTAATCTTCTCAGCGCCTCCCTCCAATTTTGTTTCCTTCCTGGCACGGTATCCTGGCTGTTGTCAATCCTTCCGTCTTGGTACATGCAGGATGGTAAAGGACGAGGGACAGAAGAACGGACCCTCTCGGAGGTCGGAAGGCAATGAAAGAAGGAAGAAGAGAAAAAAAGAAGGAAGGAAAAGAAGAAAAAAAGAGAGTCTTGACCTTTCTGGATTTTGTTTTGCGTCCTCTGCAATCATAAAGAGTTCTCTGCTTGTCTCATCTGCATTTCATCTCCGGGATGTTTTTTGACGTCTTGGTTTTGAGCTAGGCATGTCTGAGCTGTTGCCAGCAGACGTATTTAGCAAACTGTGGGCACACTTCGCCTTTTTGACAATGGCATCAACGAACACGCTCCGGTAGATAGGTATGCTCTAGGAAAAGCTCATGCCAATCCTTGTGAATCTGCAGAGAGCGGACAGCGACCCTAGACTCTCTCTACTTCACGTTCAAGAACAGGTCAGTCAAATATTCATGAGATGAGAAAAAGAAAGGAGGCCGGAGAAGAGATTCTTTCTGCCACTGCATCCTGTCCCGTTGACCAGTTCCTCTGTTTCTCTTCGCCGTCCTTGAAATGCAAACGTTCTTTCTCTTCGTGTGCCTCTTGTCCATCTCGTTTTACTTGTTTGCCTTTCCCCTTCTTCGATGATTATGTGCGGTAATCCCGTCACGTAATTCCACCTAACGAGTAAAACCCTGTAGAGGAGGCGCTGTGTCATGAAGGCAGTATTTTGACCAAAATATGAAGTCAGGTGCATTTGCTCTACGGGAGTGTCCTCCTTTCAGGCAAGGTATCGAACTGAAGCCTCTCTCCTTCTCAAAGAATTGAAACCAAATTCTCCGATCTGCGGGAAGAGGCCTGTGGAAGACGTTAGAGCATCTCTACTGCTTTATTTGAGTCGCCTCTCCATCCCCCCCGCTTCTCTCTCTCTCTCTCTCTCCCTCTCTCTCTCTCTCTCTCTCTCTCGCAGCTTTCTGCACTCCAACGGCAGAGTTCGGAGGTCAGCAGCAAGGACGAAAAAAGAGAAAAGAGGGGGGCGAAATGAGTGAAAAGAAAAAAAGGGGTGAAGGGAGCTGTTCTTTTTTCCAACTGACAGTCGCGTTTTTCTTCTTCCTTTCAATTTGTTTTTTCTTCGTCCCGGCTTCTCATCATTTAGACTTTTTTTTTGTTCTTTCGGGTGGTCCCTCAGAGGGACCCTCCCGACCCACTTGATCCTCTTTTTAATTTCCTCCAGCCTCCCATTGCTCCCCATGCCACCACCGTCCGACCCACAAACTTCAGCCTCCATCGCACCACCGTCCGACCCACAAACTTCACACCCCCCTCTCCTCTTTGTGTGTGTGTGTGTGTGTGTGTGTGAGAGAGAGAGAGAGAGAGAAAGAGAGAGAGTGAGTGAGTGTGTGACCACTGTATGACCGCATGCAGATTCTTCGCCTGTTCGGACACCAAAAACAAACACAGGTTTGTCGAGACAGAAGAAGAAAACAAAGAACATCAGGATCGCCTGACCACGCATGACAGCTCCTCGGTGTTGACCACGGTTGGCGTGACACTGTCGTGATGCAGAGAAAAACATTCGATCTTCATTGTTTGATTCAGTTCTTCTCTTCCTTGGGAGTTCCCTTCCTTTCGCCTTCCCTTGTGATTGGGCCTCTGGTCAGGTCTGCCCCTGCATTCGTTTCTGCTTTCCTTTCTTTGCATTCACTTGTCTCTTTGCAGGCCGCCGTTGCTCGTCAATACTTCACCCAGGTTGAAAGTGATCCTGTGGAGGTTGAAAGAGAGAGAAGCGGAGAACTTCAGACAGAGGGACACAACAGTGAGACGCAGGGAGGCAGACACGCACGACTAGTACAACTGCAGCTCCTCGACGCCCCCTCATCTGTTTCATCTTCTGCTGTGCCCGTTGCTTTGGCAAGAGAGCACGAGAGGTCATCTGGCCGCTTTCGAGTTCTGCCTGTGTCGTCCTCACGGAGATCATTTCAAAGCAGGGACACCCCCGTGTACGCCCAGCTGAGTGGAGTCAACAGTCTGGGTCAGGTGGAGGGTGTGAGAGGACAACAGATCACGCAACAGGGGTGGACTGAAGAAGGACGACAGGCTTCACCCTCTTTCACGCTTGCATCGGCAGATGGGGCCTCCGCAGAGGGCGACGGACGCATCATTCAGGTGGTTGATTGAAGAACATCCTTATCCACGCGCCGACGCATGCACGTGCAAACGGGAAGTAGCCTGAGACTCCTTTTCTGCCCTCATTCATTCGCTCTTTGATTCCTTCCTTCTCTCCTTGCGTCCTCCACTCTCCCTGTCCTCCGCGCACACGCAAATCACGAAGCAGCGGGAAAAGTCAAATGAACTGCGCGGGAACCGACGAACAAGGCAGCCGCGTGTAACCTTTTCCCTGCCCCAACATCCTATTTCCGTCGCTAATTGACACCGGAAGAGAAGGAGACAGCTGGGCTTCCTAAAGTCTTCATTATTCCTATCCCAGATCCAGGTAGCGCTACTGAAAATTTCGAGGTGGTCCTGCAGCAATCCGAGTCTGACCATCATCTTCAATCAAAACTAGAATCAAAAGGGCTTTCAAAATCTGAAAACGCAGTTGAAAAAGGCTTTTGGGTCAATTAAGTAGCATCTTTCTGATTCGAAATTCTGAAAGTAATTTAGAAAAAAAACATAGTAATTAAAAGACGACTTTCTAAAAGTTGGTGGAAACTCTACTTTCAACATCATCATCATCATACATAATCTCGGAGGGGAGTAAGCCACCCATCGCCACCAGCTTATTCCTAAGCTTCTACCTAGGCGCCGCACATAGAAAAAAAAAAAGAAAAAAAAAAGTTGGGAAGACTTTTTTTTTTTTAAATATTTCAAGCGTAGGGATGTAGGCCCTTAGCTAGTCGTAGCTGGGATCAGCTCCTACATATAGATAAAGGTTTTGTCATGTATGGGTAGTTCTGCTATCTCTGTTCTGTAAGAGAAACAATGGATGTCCTCATAGAGACTGCATGCTGCACAATTAATTCCCGGCATGCATGCATGCATGCGCCCTATGCACGTTATGCGTACGTACTTCATTTCATCCTGACACAACTGCTTGTTAGACCTTCACAACACTACGTGCCCCCTCCCTCTAGAGTGGCGTCCCGCCACTTCATCAGCATGACGCAATTTGATCTTAAAAAGGCGCGGTTCATACAGAACGGTCTCGAATCTATGCAAATCACCTCAAGTCATTTTCTCCTTCTTCCAGCCTTTGCTGCTGATTAGGCTTATGACGACTGATTGTAACTGATTGCAAAGCAGGCTCTCTTTTCTCACATGAAAAGCGGGATGAAAAATTGTTCACAGGATTTGAACCTGGAATGCAGCAGCACATGAGATGAACTGTTTCTCTGATTGGCTAATCCGTAGCCAATACAGCCATCTCTGCCTACTTCAACTCTTGCTCTCTCTTTTTTCTGATCGATCTGAATGTCTGCCTTATTCCAGCCATCATGCTGCACAAACAGAGTCTTCCCTTTCTGGCCGTCACTCACTGTCAGCTCTTCTTCTCTTTCTCTCTTTGCTCTGTCTCCTTATTGCATGCCACCTGCTTCCGTCTCCTCCCTTCCTTTCTCACCCACACCGTGCCCCCTTCCTCCAACGCCGCGTCCCGCGGCCGAGCAAAGGTACGCAACGATTGAAACGATCACCGAGAAAAAAAAAAATTGCTGCTCAACGCAGGTGGGAAAAGTACAGACATGCAGATAGAACCAAACAGACGCGAATAACCAAAGCAACCACGTATTAAAATGAAATGAAAGGATGTGAACGGACAGAAAAAAAGAAGCGTTGGAATGCGACTGTGAATGTATTCCGTCTCCAACTCTGGCCTACACACTTCACGACACACCCTTTAACGAAACGTTACCATCGCATACTGTGCCCACGGTTCAGAGAAATACTTTTGGATGTATTCGTCATGAGACAGTGGTTGGGTTTCTGTGGACTGGGCACCTCCTGCGTCTCCCTCCATGCTCAGCGTCTCCACCCTGTTGCAGTGACGGATAGAGGCGAGTTAATACATTTGCACATTCTTCCTCAGGGGAGGCGCTGCGCTCGAATCAAACCCCCTCTTCCCCTGCGTACGACCCGTCTCCATGCTACTGCGAAGGCGTACTGACGTGATTCTATGTTGTTGCTCTCGAATTTTACGGAGGTCTCTAAGTTGGGGCACGGAGTTGCTACTGAATCCCCCCCACTGCTCTTTCTCCCCCGTCGCTCTTGTTTGGTTTCCAAGAAGCGACGACTGCCTCTGCCTGAGAGCGTTGATTTCGGCTCTCTGAGTCTCTTGCCTCTTCCACTCCTTTCGCTCCTCTTTCTTTCTTTTTCGGTCCTCCTGTACTGCAACCCTATCCCGTCTCTCTACTTGCACCTCTGCACTCACTCCTTGAAGGGAGGCACCAAGATTTGTCTGGTGGCTATCCCCACGAGCCTGCCGGATGGTATTGATCTCTGCACGGTGCTTCACCTCCTTTTGCCTCTCTCTCTTCCTCTGTTGTTTCTCTCTCCTTCTCTTGGCTTTCCCCTTTCCACCTGCTTCGGTTCTGCCGATCATCATCGGCATGGGTTCCATCACTGGGACGGGCTGGACCAGACTGAATGACGGGGTTTCTTCACCGCTAGGGTCGTAAATGTCAATGTCTTCCTGGTCAGTCGGTCGACCAGCATCAGAAGACGGCCCTTCCCTGTCTTTTTCCTTCTCTTCTGCTTCTTCGGACATCACCTGGAGGAAAGTACTCTGACCTCTATCTTCTCTCTCAACAGACTCTTTCTGGGTGGACAGGTCCACTGGCGCACTAGGGACGGACCTCACGGGCCTCCAATCACTTCTCCTGTGGGGACTCCTCTCTCTCTTCACATTCATCTGCAACCTTTGCGACGCAGACAGGGGACTGTTATTGCTCCCTCCTCCCCCTGAAGGTGTCTTCTGCTTCTTTGTGCTACCGTCTAATAAGCCGTTTGCTTGTTTGCGGGCCCAGGCTCCAGCAGTCAACTTCTGACTCCTTCGTGTCTTCGACTTTTTCAAAATTCCCTCTGTATCGGCAGGGGATCTTCTCGAAGGTGACTGCGGATTCTTCTTTTCTGAAGGAGCGGCTGTGGAAGACCCACCTGCAGCCTCCACAAGATTCTTTGCGAGTGTTCTGCCTTCTGCCAGGAGGGCTTGACCGTTCTTCTGCACGTGAAGGATGGGGATGTTCTTGAACCGGTCAAGAGCCTCGAGCAACAGAACAAAATTCCCGAACCGCTCTACTACCGACATGACTGCCAACTGACAAAGAAATTCAAAGGGCTCTGAAAAAGGTGGCTTCTACTGAATTGGACTTCCTACAGTGACCGCGTGCAAAGCTCAATCGACGAGCAATGCGACTGCAGCGTGAAAGGCTGTTCGAACGATCAATCCGAAGAGAGCGCACGAACCCACTGAGGCTGGATCGTGTGCTCCGCTGCCACGTAGGGATGTAGGCCCTCAGCTAGTCGTAGCTGGGATCAGCTCCTACATATGGATAAAGGTTCTGTCATGCATGGGTAGTTCTGCTATCTCTGTTCTGTAAGACAAACAATGGATATCCTCATAGAGACTGCATGCTGCACAATTAATTCCCGGCATGCATGCATGCATGCGCCCTATGCACGTTATGCGCACGTACTTCATTTCATCCTGACACAACTGCTTGTTAGACCTTTACAACGCTACGTCAAGTGCCTGCAAAAGGAAAAGAATCACTCTCGACTCTGAAACTTACTTTTCCACACAAAATGTGAACCTAACCTTTGACCTAAAAACAAAAAAAAAAAGACAAAAAAAAAGTTGAGGACGCCTAATTTTTTTTTCTTTTTTTTTATGTGTGGCGCCTAGGCTTCTACTGTTTTGCGGCAACGTTCGAGGCAGCTGTATTTTTATTTTTTTTTTATGGCGTTCAATTTTATTAAATCCACTAAATCACCTTTTAGCTAAATTAAAGCCTAAAAAAAATCTACATAAAAACGCAAACTAGAACACAAAATTAAATTTAAAGCTAAAATCCCATAAAATCCTAGCTCTTTGATTAAGACCTTCTAAGATACCAAGAGCTAGTAGACTAGGTAAGGCATACTACCAAGTATACCAGCTATAGATAAATTTTACTAGGAATTTCAACGTTTTGGTCGTCTTTCACTAAAAAAGTGAACCATTGCCTCACGAGTACGTGTAATGCGTCTCTCTTACTCGCTAGGCTAAACACACTCTGTCCTTCCTTGCACTCATACATGCACTCTCTTTGTCTCGCTTTTCCTCTTTCTTTCTTTCACTCACCCACTCACTCACTCACTCACTCACTCACACACACACACACACACACACACACACACACACCCAAACACGGAGGGAGGGAGGGAGGGAGGGAGAGAAAGAGAGAGAGAGAGAGAGAGAGAGAGAAAGAGAACGACAGAAAGAGCCCGAAACACGTGGGTGATATAGAAATCAGACGTCTGCCGCCTGCTGAGACCTGAAACACGGTACATCAGAAGGAAGTCTTAGAGCTGTAACATGCTCTCTCAGCTTAAAATTTGATTCGCATGCAGTTTTCAATCCACTTTCCAGATGCGAACGACTAATGCTGGCATGCACACTCTGGGCTCTTCATCAAGTTGACCACTTCTGTACGACTTGGTTTTGCGCACTAGTTTGCGCATCACTCGCCCGGTGCGTATCCTCTGATCACACACGGCGTGCACTTCGATGAAGCTGCAGAGAGAGTCACGCGGACTTCCAGCGCCCCATCTTCTGCGTTCCGTGCCGCAGACAGAAGATCTTCTGTGAAACAGAATGATGGCCAACCCCTCCCCCCGTTGACCTCCTCCGTAGAAAAGTCGTCGTCGGCACTGATCTTTGTTGTTGCAGCTTCGAGCACGTAGGAGAGCTTTCCCTTGTAATCGTCGAGCTTCGTGAGGAACACTGATGCCATTCCGTCGGTGGCATCGCTGTGACCTTTGGGATAAACCGAAACACAGAATCGAGAGCCCTGCACGTAAATAAAATGCCACTTTGACGTCTTTAAAGGTGAAGTGTCTTTGCACAAAGGCTCAGAGTCGGCTGTCAGAAGATGAACGTCCAGGTAGAGAGACACAGATCGTGTTGAATCGTAAGGAGGTCAGGGCTGGGGGTGAAAACTGTCTCAAAGTGTACGCAAATGATCAATGAAATACAAACAAAAATGAAACGCACTGACACCCACACGGTGACAGCTGTCTTTTCCTGCGCGAGAAGTCTGACCCGAAAGAAGAAGTGTGCACTTTTGACTTTTGTCCCCTTGGTTGCCCGAGATGCCTTTGCCTCGAACCCGGGCAGGTACACTTTCAGGTTGACCTCATCTGCAGAAATTTGAAGCAGAAAACGCAGCAAATCAATCCGAACTCCGACGAGCTTTCTACCCAAAACCATTCGACAGCTCAATCCCACTGACAGACCTGTTTCAGTCTTCGTCTTCTCCAGTGCAAGGACTCTGTCAGTTAGAAGCTTCATGTGCTTCTTCATGTTGTCGTCGTCGTGTTTCTCCAGCTCCTTCCTCTTGACCCCTGCTGCGCACCCAGGCACAGGGCAGCGCACCGTCTGCTCAGCACACTCTGTCTCCTGGTGGAGACGGATGTCTTCACGGGCGGGCCTCTTCCCGCACCCGTTGGGGCAGTGGAGAGGGAATCTTTTGCAAACTGATAGGTGGGTCTGCATGGCGTTGAAAGCGACACCCTCTTTGTAGTGTTCGCAGGGAACAATGCGAAAGGGACACACCCGCTTGTGCTCCACCAGGTTGCGACGGAGGTTCTTGCAGTCACATCCTTCGAAGGGACAGTCTGTCTGTTGCTCCTCGCACACTTCATCCAGGTGCTTAACAAGTTCCTTCTTTGTTTCTGTGAACTTGCATCCCTTCTCAAAATTCAGGCACTTCCACTGTACCTCTTCAATGGAGTCTCGAAGCCGAATATGAGCCTTCTCCATCTTCGACATGCGTCCTCTGCATTCGGGACAGGGCTGGCGAAGGTCATATACACTCTTCAGGCAGGGACGGCAAAAGACGTGCCGCGCCGCACAATCCGTCTCCACGATGTCTTCGAGGTAGTCATGACAGATGGAGCAAATGGCGTTTTCAGCCATCCGTTTGAACCCCTCAGCAGCAAAGGAAGGGTCAAGACCCAAACGTCGGATCTCTGCCGCAGAGTCAGACATCTTTCTCTTCTGAGCTGAAGTACCACTGTTTGTCCTCGATTCGAAAGGGCTGCAGCGCTCGCCCGTCCCTGTCACAACACCTCCCCCGTCTACGACCTCAAAAATCGATTCTTCGGAGAAGCTCCTTGGGGAAATTGTAACATCAGCTGTTGCCAAGTTGTCCCCTAACGATTATATATTTCCACGCTCCACGAACTGCTTTCAGGATCGACTGCGTGTGTGGCAGTCCTTAAAAATTAATATAGCCCCAGGGCCTGAAGAAGTTTGAAGAACGGATCATGGATGAAGAATGGATGAAATTTGTGAGCGTGCATCGATGTGCATCGATGCAAGTCGAAAGCGAAATTTTCACTGCACGCGCGCGTGGCCCCGGAAAGCAAAGGGGGGGGCACTTACCAAACTTTTACCTGAGGCCACGCATGCAGCCTTCATCTAACATATAAGCAAGCATGCAAATTTAACGGCCCCGAAAAGCAAAAGAAGAAAAGTCGAAAGAAAGAAAAAAAGAAAACTTGATTGTAGTTGATTGCGTCTATCTGTGGAAAACTTGAACTCAGTGGGAACTTAGAAATTTTTCCAGCTGCAAAAGTCTTCAAAAATATTCAAAAAGTCGAAAATTACCAAAAACTAACAAAACCAAATAAAAACCAGGTTTTAAAAAGTAAAATTTTCCATTTCTTCTTTAAGTTCTTTCCTTGTTTTTATCTTACATTTCTTGTTCCTTTATGGTGTAGATCATCAACTCATCGTTCTTGGATTTCTGAATTGTTGGGTCTCGCCTATCCATAGCTAGGTCAACCTATAAGTCCACCTACAAAATTTTAGTTCAGTTTTTTTAATAATATATAATACATCGGATTATACATCATGTATTAACTTTTACAGCAAGTTTTACTCACTTTTACTTACTTTAAATTTAATTGCTTGTATTTGTATGTACGTCTTTGGGCTTTAGTATCAAATTGAGGTACTAGTTGAGGTATTTGATAATATGTCGTAGTACATAACTTTCTGTTGTAAACTCATTTGCACTATATATATTACTATATGTATCTGTACATACTTATCTTTTTCTAGATCTTTTTAAATGAAGTTTACACATCTTCGCTTGAGATTGCTTATAGATACATCATGACTTGCGGTCGTTCAAATAAGCAAAAGATTCTCCTAAAAGCTTCCACAAAAGGAACTGCTCTATGAATTCCTGAAGAGTCCTTCCTGATAGAACTCCATCCACATCCTGGCTCTGGAGCTGCAAGTGAAGGACACAAGAGTGGCAGATCAGTGTGCTGCATGCAGAGAGAGCTCACACACCCATTAAGCTCGCTCGCATTCCACGTGCAGTGACATCCTTCTGAGGAGGCTGTCACATCAAGAAAACAAATGACCCTCTGGACGGCATCATGGTATTAGCTTCAAGTCTGCAAAGTTCTCTCTCTTCCGACTCTTCAAAGCAGACAAACGGACAGACAGACAGACAGACAGACAGACAGACGGACGGACAAACTGAGAGTCTGGCAGGCTCACTGACTTTTGTTCGCCCGTCCTTGACGAGCTGTGTCGGGTCGAGGGTGTAAGTTCGTATCTGCCTCCCGAAGCTGACATCGTCTGCATCCATAGAGCTCCGACAAGGTCAATGGAAACCGACATGCCACGCGACTCGAATGTGCAAAGTATCAGAGGTTCTTTTTCCAATCGGTAGAACGCAAATTCTCTCTGATGCGATTCACTGACATGTTCTCAAGTCTCAACTTCCCCTCTGTAGCATACTTGGGTATTCTCCCCTCCCCGAAAAGTACAAAGTTTTTGGTCTTGTTTTCTTCAAGTCTCTTCACAAGCACATTTTATTCAAGGATTTGCGTAACCGACCTAGCATCAGACATTTCATTCCCATATGGGGTCGGTATCCGCTCGTCAATTAACTTCTCCCCTCTCTCCTCCTTGCTTTCGCCTCATTTCGCCTCTACCTGTCGGTCTCTGCCTCCTCCAGAGGCACTCTATCGGGTGGAATACAAACTGCATGGCTTGCCTCACGCCATTTCCCTGCTCTTTCTACTTCTTTCTTCCTCGCTCTTGCCCGGCCGATTTCGCTGACTGACCGAGGGGCGAGGCATACTCACGAGCGCGCTCAGCAGCTTTCTGAAAGAAAAAGCAAGTCATAGAAACAGGCACAAAAAACAGAACGATGAGGAAGGGCGACCAAGTGCGAGCAACCGTCTCCTGGCCAAAGTGAGAAACGGCAAGCGGAAGCCAGCCACAAGCAAAAGAAAGGAAGCGTACACCCCCCTGCTCCCCGCAATGGGTATGTCACACCTAGAGAGGGAGGACAGTCATTCTGCACAAGAGCACCATCTGGAGAATTCACACACGACAAAACAAAGTTTCCTGCATGGTCTCTAAACTGACTGCCTTTTCGATCGAGTCAAGCTTGGCTTGGAGAAGGGAGAGCGCCGCTCTGCAATCCATGAGGCGCTCCCACCACCACCAACACACACACACACACACACACACACACATCATTTTACACACACACACACACACACACACACACATCATTTTACACACACACACACACACACACACACACATCATTTTACACACACACACACACACACACACACACACACACATCATTTTACACACACACACACACACACACACACACACATCATTTTCCGGCCTTGACCCTCTCCGTCTCTATGTCACGTTGGCTACACTCTACTTGGCCTGGCAACGAACACTCAATAAATGACATTCTGGTGGAATCACCACCAAGGGGAGTTGCTGGAAGAGGGCACATGCAGTCTGCATCTGCAGATCGACCCTGCCTTTCCATTGACCTCATGCAGCTCTCGAAAAGGAGAGCCTTCTGCCCACATTCTCTGATCATCCATCGCGCATCCACCCATCTTTGATGCCTACCCTGTAATCGCCGGACCTTGCCTGTTGCTTACGCTCTTCTGAATGCCTTGCCAACACATCAATGTCCACGCGTGTTTGTCTGTGTGAATGACAGAGAGACCCTCTGTCTGTCTGTCTGTCTGTCTGTCTGTCTCTCTGTCTGACGGACCTTTTGTTCTCCAAAGGCGAAGAAGATGCACGGCAGACGACAGACAGCCCAGAGGGAAGGTGGGTGATCCTCACGGCACTCTGAATTCACACAGAGCTAGGGAGAGAAAGAAAAAATGTCGGAAGGACACCCACCGTCTACAGCAGCATCCTTGTCTCATACCCGAAGATGCTCCCGCCGCATTTCTTCAAAAACGAAACTTGCCCACCCATTTGCAGAGAATCGAAACGGAGAGCTCTTGTCGCTGTGCATGAAAAACCGAAATGACGCACACAGATGCACAAGAGACAGAAAGAAAACAGCAGAGAAGACATGGCAAAACAAAAATCCAGAGACAAACACACAGACTGAGAGCTCGAAAAGAGAACGATCGAGGACTCACGTCAAGTGTGTTTACACTCTGTCCACCTGCAGAGACCACGAATGTTTATTGAGACAGGTGCTTGAAGAAGCTCATGCAGGTACGGACAAACGCTCAACAGAGAGCAAACCATGGAAAGCAAAGTAGCAACGCCCACAACAAAGCGACCAGATGAAAAAAGACCGAATGAAAAAGAAAAGGAAACAAGCAGTGTACACGCAGGCCTGCTGAGGAAAACAGGAAATGCGTGAGAGAACGACGAGAAAAAGAAGTACTGACATCAATATTGTTTGTCACAGACGACAGAATTCCGCGCACTGCTCGCAATGAGGCGCACAGCGGCAAAATGCACTTCTAGATACACACACACACACACACACACATACACACACACACACACACACACACACAAACAGACACACATACACGCGCACGCATGCACGGAGGCACACACACACACACACAGAGGGGGGGGGGGNGGGGGGGGGGGGGAGGAGTGAGGAAGAGAGAAACACGGACAGATTCTCTGTCTGACCAACCTGGCCCAGACGAACGAAAGGTTTCGATTTTGAGGCCCTCGCTCCTCAACTGCATCCATCCATTCATCCATCCATGCATGCACCCATCCCCGAGAGAGGAAGACAGAAGTTAGAAGGAAACACTGCGGCCGGGAGAGAGGACAGCTGATGAACGTCAACACAGAATACTTGATATCAATGCTGATTGATCTTGGGGGAGGCCGACAAAACAGCACTCACAGTTGCGCTGCAGCGGAAGCTCTGCCAGACTGGTCGGACACCGAAGAAGAGAGGGATACTATTGAGAGAAGCCACCTGCTTGACGCCCATACAAGTCTCACCCTGACTCCTGAAAGACAGAACGGAAACACTTACTGACATCGTCCTCCCCTCTTCCCCCAGCTTTTAAGTCTTGAGTTCTCTCTGGAAAAACCGCAACGGCCGCAAACGAAGTCATTCTGCAAAAACAGGTCGACGAAGAGAGCAGTCAGATACTCGGTTTCAAGGACCTTAGGTTCAGGCAGAGGTAGATGCGCGGTGAATGGTCGGCAACATTCTCACGCACACATATTCTAGGAAACACACGAATCGGCACTCTTGGGAGGTGAACACACCGATGTAATTTGAAAGAACTGATGCAGCCCTAGAAGCATTCACGGAGGGACGCCATCAGTCCGCCGACCTTTTCCCAGCCCGATTGAAAGGCGAATTGCGTATCAGCCTGCAGGCCCCAAGAAGAGGAGCAACGAACAGCACGAAAGGCCAAAAAGAATCGCGATCCATCTTCGAAGTAGAACGAGGTGACGCATTCAATGCGTAAAATTGGAAAAGGGTAGGGAAACACACGAGGCGTCTATCAACTCCAAGCAGAAAACCAGCCTGGAAAATTCGAGACAGCAAAGAGAGGTCTTCAGCCAATAAATGTTCAACGAGCAGACAACTCGGTTTCCTTCAAGATTGTCATTTATTCCTCACATAATGGATGCTCCAGCTGAAGACAGGTCTACCCCCTCCGCCCCCCCCCATNCCCGATTTCACCTGCCTGTGCACACCAGCTTCTCCCTCAAGGAATCCGAAGCTCCTCTCCCCCCCAACACGCAGACTCGCACTCCTGTAGCCACCACCCTCACCCTCAGTTACCTGCAACGAAACAGAAAGCAACCCAGCAAGAAAAGAACGAAGGAGAGAAGATGAGTGGGAAGCATAAATAATCAAAAGGAGTTCAAGAAGCAGTGAATCCCCCAAACAGACGCAGTTAGATTCTCTCTCTCTTTTTTGTTTCTCTTTCTCCCTCTATGTGTGTGTGTGTGTGTGTGTGTGTGTGTGTGTGTGTGCATCTCTCTCTCTCTCTCTCTCTCTCTCTGTGTGTGTGTGTGTGTGTGTGTGTATGTGTGTGTGTGGGTGCGTGCTTGTGTGTGTGTGTGTGTGTGTGTGTGTGTTTTTGTTCGACTGTGTCTGTGTGTCCATGGAACTCTTCGTGAAGTGGCACGTGTGCGTAACAAGAGCCAAAGCAGTAAGTGAATAAATCATCAGCCAGAGAAAACGATAGGAGCCTGCAAAAGAAAATTGCGAAAGATCCTCTTCTGATTGAATCTCTCTCATTCTCATGCAACAACCCCCCTGCGATTTTACCCACGGACAGACAGACAGACAGACAGACAGACAGACAGAGAGAACTGCGGCCTCTTCCACCTCTCCGGGCCGTTCTGCCGACTGCTGTCTTGACCACCTGCATCCATCCATCCATCCATCCATCCATCCATTCATCCGTCCATTCATTCATTCATTCATTCATCCATCCATTCATCCATCCATCCATTCATCCGTCCATTCATTCATTCATTCATCCATCCATTCATCCGTCCACTCATTCATTCATTCATTCATCCATTCATTCATTCATCCATCCATCCATTCATCCGTCCACTCATTCATTCATTCATTCATTCACTCATCCATTCATTCATCCATCCATCCATTCATCCGTCCACTCATTCATTCATTCATTCATCCATTCATTCATTCATTCATTCATCCATCCATCCATTCATCCGTCCACTCATTCATTCATTCATTCATTCATTGATTCATTCATTCATTCATTCATTCATTCATTCATTCATTCATTCATGTATTCATCCGATCCATGCCCTAGTCGTGCTCATACAAAAAAAGACAGGCCCGTCTGATTACCTGCCTGTGAATGTGTCCCGCAGCCGCATAAATGCACCAGGGCCGAATTGAAATTACAATTTTGTTAAGGAGAGAGGGACAGAGAAGAAGACGTGCATACCTGCAGACTCACTGATTCGTTCTTCCACTATAGCAATCCACTTCCTCCCTCTCTCCCTGGCTTCCTCACCCATCCACTCTCCCACTCACTCACTCACTCACTCACTCACTCACTGCAACTCAATGACTGACTGAGGGACTGACTGGCAATACATCTCCACTAGGATCTTCACAAAGTCCATAGCCTCGATCCCCCCCGCACCACCTGACCTTGCAAGTACCGGCAGCGCACAAACACAGCAGACAGAAAAAGAAAAAGGAAGTGAATTGAATGATCATCCATCCACAAGGCAGATCTTGAATTCGAACAAAACAAAGAGAGGCAGGTAGACGCAAGCATGCGAGGGTCACATACTCAGATCGAAAAAGAAGACAAGACAGAGAGAAAAGGAAGAAAGAAGAGACGATGCAGATGCACGAAGAAACACGAGGCAGATACTAGCATCAACTGTCCATTATCAGCCCGAACACCTCCCTGTCGCTCTTTTCCCGTCCCCTCCTTGCATGTCTGTCTGAATGAAGTGCTTGATTCTCAGGTCGAGAAGTCACTGGTTGCACAACTGACTGATGATTTCAAGAAAGCAGCCGCCTCGAGGAAGCAGGGTATTTGCCACCGTTTCCTGCAAATGTCCAGGGTACAGCCAAAAAACGGTGGCAGCAACAAATACCGGATGTCAGTTTGCTCTTACCCCAAGTCTCACGATCGCACAGATGCGCAATTGAGTCAGAGCACCTATCGATCCACCCAAACCCTTCGGAGCTCACTGACACACGCAGAACTCACCGATAGTCTCTGCACCTCTTCTTCTCTTCTCTTTATTTCATCTCTCATCTCCTCCAGGGTCTCCTTAGAGTCTCCCAACTCTTCTGCTAAAGAAAGAAGCTCCACATCCTCATCTAAAGCCTTCTGCAGATTCGAAATTTCTTCTCGCAAGAGAAAAAGCTCCCCGCCGGACACGGCGCCCACTCCGTCCCTAGACTCCTCCCTTTCAGTCGCGCACCTGCAGACAGCATGCATGCATGCGCGGAGACGGGGAGACGGCAGGAGGGAGAAGGAGAGGTGAGGCCGACACCAATGAAAACGGCAGATCCCTCTTTTTCCAAATCCCCTGCATAGGAAAATGACTCACACTGCATCAAGACGCGCTTTCAATTTTTCCGTCACCGCCCTCTGCCATGCACATGAGGAGGCGACGGAAGAGGGAGGAGAGAAGGCGGCGGATGTGGAAGAGTACTTTCGACCCCTTTCGAGTTCCCATTCAGAGCAGCCAGCCCTTCTCACAAGAGGCCAACCGGCAAAATTTCTTTCAAGCTTGCGTTTCACGCCAAGACTCAAGGTTGTCTTCCCTCCCGAAAGGCGGAGAAGATGAATGCCACCCATTGAAACACTTAAAACTAAAAACACAGAAACATGCTGGAAGTCACGAAGTCCAGATTGAGGTGGCACAAATCTTGCGGCTGGAACCAATCTCGAGGTTTGAGTTCCAATTGCCAAAGTGAAGGAGGGAAGTCCAAGAGTCATTTCCCGTGTGCATAGACGGGTGAGGAGGCTCAGGGGAGCACCTCACAACATGATTTTTGTGGCATGCGGTCGAGTGTTGCAGATATTTGCAGATTGGCTCGAAGATGCTTGAAAGGGACACAACCAAATCTTTTCAGAACTACAAATTTGAGTTTTGGCCTTTTCCACCTATTTTTTTCGAGTTTTTTGCTGTAAAACTCAAATTTCGAGCTTGCATGACCTGCATGGCACGGTTGAAGTTGTTCACGCGATATTGAAGCTTTTTTGCGTGTCCTCATAGCCCAGTGCCCTGACACACAATTAATGGCAAGAGAACCAAAAGATATAGGAGACGCTCTTCTTGTCTAGTCAGACTGATGGCTTCTGGAGAGGTTTGCTTGCTCTGTGCGCCCACCGTCAGACTCTGAAATAGCTTGACATGCATGTAGAGACAAAGGGACTGGTTTACGTGGTGGTTCTCATTCCATGACTTGAGAGTTTCGAACAGCAGCACTCAAGGGAAACTTTTGGAACAGGACCGGGAGCCTGTGCCACAAACATCGGTGACCAGGCAACGTTTGAGGCTTTCAGAATTTGTGTAGGAGTCCCAAATGATTCTTTGAGTCGTGGTGTGACTCTCTCAATCGAAGCGAAACGCTATTGCGATGACGTCTTACTTTGCTCAGCAGTTCAAGAGCGTCATCGCAGGGCAGCTGCGGACCTCGCTGAACCCGTTCTTGAGGCAGCCGCTGTCGGACGATCAGTTTGAATTTCAGGTCAGTCGGCTGTGGGACCGTTTGCGCTGGAAAGAGCGGGGATATTGTTGGCGTTTTTCCTGGACCGCTGCCTGACTGAATGGTGGCTGCAGGATGGCGTTTTCCAGTTGAAGAATTTGACTTTGAAGGACGATATCTTCACCGAGAAGAACCTGCCCTTCAAACTCATCCACAGTCAGTCAGCTAGCCAAGCAGATAGCTTGCTGATTGATCGTCCGGCAAACCCTCCAGAGGTGCACAAGGCAACGGGCCCGACACGAAGCGTGCAGACAGTCAGGCAGATCGTGCATCCAGCGAGACGCCGTCTCTGTCCCTTCACCCCACCCTCTTTCTCAGAGGACTGCTACTCCTTCTTTACCTTCGGTCCGCTCCTCGGTGCACCTCAGATCCTCAGATCCACACTCCCGCCCCTTTTCGTCTTGCTGTTGCGTGTAGCGCTCGACTCCACTTCTCACTCACACCCCTGTTTTCTCACTGTGTGTGACTTCACCCACCCGATTTTCTTCCATACAGGCCACATCGGGGAGATTCGCATCAATCTTCCCCTCCTGTCGGTCGTCTTTGGAGGATCGGAGGTTCAGATTGAGGTGGAGGACCTGTACTTGGTCATCGGTGAGTCTGACAGTAGGGGGGTGTCATTCAGATGATCAGACGGGGAAGAGAAGAGAAGAGAAGAGAGAAGAGTTCCGCTGAGGGGAGGGAAGGTTCAGAAGGACTCATTCGATCCCCCCACCCCTCCCTTCAATCGGTCCCACTTTATCCCTTCTGAAGCAAGCAGTTTATGCGTGCACGCTTGCATGCGTCAGATGGACGGCGGATCCTCAGGAGAAAAGTGTCGAGTCCTCTGGAGTACGGTTCGTCATTAGGACACGAGGCTGTTTAAACAAGCGGAACGGAGGCACTCACCCATCATCGCACACTGTGTGCCTGCCTGCAGGCCCCCTGCCCTCTTCTGACTGGTCTGCCGAGAAGGTTCGGGAATTTGCGGAGAAGAGAAAAGAGAAGCTCCTGGAGGCAGTGGAAGAGACGGTAAAAAAATCAATCGCAGGCCAGGTGAGCGCACACACTGTGAATCATTCATCCTTACTTTTGAATTGAAAAACCACTCTCTCTCTCTCTTGGAGGCTACAGAGGCATCCTTTGTTCAAATCCTTAGTACTGTGTACACGATTACTGGACCCGAAGCAGAAATCCTGTGGATTTTCTCTGTTGTCCCAGACGCGGTTCTGTTTCTTCACCATGAAGCTGGCAACCTCTTATCGACTGGAGACCCGTAGGCAAATCTCTAATCTGTGATTTCGTGTGTATGCGTCATGAACTCAGAAAAAAGGGGGGAGCTCAGGGGGCAGCTCTGGTGGTCTCCTGGGCACTCCCGACTTCATCAAGAGGGGCCTGACTGCGTGGGTTCTGAAGGCCTTCAAACTGGAACTCAGGTCAGTATGATTGTTGGAGAGGGAGGGGGGGAGGAAAGAAGGAAGGACGGCAGGAAAGCATGGCGTTATTCTGGGCCCTCTCCTCTGGATTTGTACACGCAGGGGTTCGTAGGCATTTGATTTTTTTTCCGTGTAGACGGTATTCCTACGAGTGAGTTCCACTGCACCACCTCCTTTTCTCTTCCCTTCTCGTTTGTGTCACCTGCTGCAGGAGAGTCCACGTGCGGTATGAGCACCACGCTCCGCCGTCCACAGGCTCCAGATTCCCCCCTCCCACCCAGAGACCCTCTTTCTCCATCGGCCTGGTGCTGGACAAAATCTTCCTCGGGGACGCGGGGGGAGAGGGGGGGACGGCAGGGGCAGGGGTGAGTGGGGTGGGCGGGTTGACACGAGAGTCGTCTTCACTCTTCTCTCTCTCTCTCTCTCTCTCTCTCCATGTCTCTTTGTCCGTGTGTGTGCACGCGTGCGTGTGTACGTGTGCGACTCTGCCTGTCTGTCCGTCTTCCTGGGTGCCTCTCCGCGGCTTCCCATGCGAGCAGAAACCGCTGCCACTCTTCACGAAGTGTTTATTTGATCCTGTCTGCAGGAAGCCCAGCAGCCCCCTCCTCAGAGTGCTGCTTCAGAATCTGCCTCCGGAGTGGACAGGGTCAGTCAGGCAGGCAGTGCGTATATGGGAGTGCTGGGTGCGTCTATTGAGGGTGGAATCAAAATTTGGCATTCTTTTCTCATCTTACTCCGTCCTTTAGTTCCTTTCTGCTTTGCGTGGCGGTGTCACTCATCATTCTTTGCGGGTCTCTGACTCTGTGTGTCTTTTGGACTCTCGACGGATCCCACAGCCCTGTGTTGTTGATGCATGTCGGTGTTGTCAACTCGTCCTAGCTTTCTGGTTGAATGCGTGCATGCCTGCAGGTTTTCTCGTCCAGCACTGCTCTGTATTGGCGTTGTCGAGAAGACCGGTGGCTTGGCATCAGGGGAGGGGACTGGAAGAGCGGTCTGTTGGTTGGCATCTCTCTCTCTCTCTCTCTCTCTCTCTCTGTGTGTGTGTGTGTGTGTGTGTGTGTGCGGGTGTGTGTGTGTATCCATCTATCTATCTGGCAAGTGTTGACAGCAGAGCGTTGATTGGGGGCTCGAGCAGAGTCAGGAGGACTAATCGGAGGGGCGGAAGGGGAGAAGCGGAGAAGGACGATGTTTCTCCTCTGCCGCGTTTTGGTTCTTTTCGGTTTTCCTGTCAGATGTGTTGTCTGCCCATGCACACTCCTTCCTGCAGTCATGAGAATGGAATGCGATCGCGTGGCCCGTTTGGGTCGCGACTTGCGTGGGCAGGCGGTGCTGTTGGAGTCTCAGCTGTCGTCTCCTCAGGGCCTGTCTCTTCAGGACGAATTTTTGCTTCCTCCAAGTCAGAAAGGGGGGGGAGAGGGGGCAAGCAGCAAAAGGAAAAAAGACGTGGAGAGAAAACCTACGCGAGGCATGCAGCTGGGGATGAAGGAAGGATGAGTCTGTGGATGGTTCATTTGTTTCTTTTTCTCTTTTTCATCTCCCGTGTTTGTTTGTGGTTTCGAGAATCACAGAAGCAGGCAGGCTGGTCGGCCAGCTGATTGATTCTTCATGACTTCTCTTTCTGTTTCCTCTCTGTTCGTTTCTTTTGTTTCCCCTCCCTTTTCGTGTGCACGAAAAGAAATTTCAATCTGCCTTTTGCTTGTTGCAACCTAACAAAATATGTCTTGCCGTTTTCGCTTGCAGGTGACGTCCTTGTGTCCTTCGCGATAGGAAAGAAAGACGGAGGTTCGTTCGGCTCGGCGGCGTTTTTCTAAAACTCTTCTTTCATCACCTTGCCTGAACTGCGGTTTTCCTGCCCCCTCTTTTTGGAGCAAGTCCTTGCCAAGTCTGAAGCCGAGACAATTGTACCCATCTTTGCATGGGTGTGTGTGTGCGTTCCTCCATGTCTGTGTGCGCATGCAGATAAGATCCTGAAGGTGGCCTCCAGCATGCCCAGACACCAGGGGGTGTTCCTCTCACAGTGGAGGCTTCAGGACATAGAGACAATCGGGACTATGGTCAAACAGTACTCGGCCTTCTGCCAACAGAGGTGGGGCGGGAGGGCAGATCAATAGTTGGGGGGAGGACTCCTTTTGGGGGCATGCAGACATGAAACCTGTGAGCGAAGAAAGTACGGAAGGGAAAACAGCTGGCAGAAGGGAGAGAGAACCGCCTTTTTTATCCGTTTCTTTCATCTTACCTCGTTTTTCTCTCTCCGGTCCCCCCCCCCGTTTTTTGGTCTCTCTCTCCCTGTGCTTCTTTGTAAGCAGTCTCGTTACCGGTCCTCTTACAACGCGCGGAAGGTTCTTAGTGCTTCCCCATGCGGAGAGAGAAGCCGCCAAGGCAGCTCGCAGGCACTCGGACGCCCGCCCCGCCGGACCCCTTCTGACGAGTTCCTGCCGCTCTTTCCTGTGGCCCAACAGACCGGCAAAGACACCGAAACAGGGAGGGGCACCCCGCGAGTGGTGGAGATACGCTGGCCGTTGTGTCATCGTTTGCTTGCAGCAGGTTGGTTGGTTGGTTGGTTGGTTGGTGGGTTCTTTTCCAAAGAGAAGATTCGAAGCAGAAATGAATGGGTGTCACCGGATTATTTGGGGTGGCAGGGTTTTCTTTTGTGGTCTTTTGTTTAGTTTCCTCTCCGCTTCGTTGCCTCAGTTTCGTACATGCTCTCAAAGGACGCTCATCGAATCCACACACCCATGCCCCATTCCGCCTTCCTTATTCTGCATCTCTGCGGTGGCTGACGGTCTCGCCGTGTCTTGCACCACCGAAGCAATGCCTCCTTCTTCTTTGTTTGTGATGGCACAGGCAAGTCCGTTAGAGAATTGGCACACCCCCGGGGTCTGGGTTCTGCTGGACTACCACCGAGAGTATCTACACGCCTACCGGGGGGTGATGGCAGGAGGGAAGAATAAAAGTAAGGTCGGTCGGTCAGTTGGCCTGTCTGTTGGTCGTCCCTTTTTACCCCTCACGCTCTCTAGCTGTGCAGTTTTGGATCCTTAGACAGAGAGAAGAGAAGTGTAAAAAGGCATGAGACAAACGTGAGGCAAAAATGATTGTGTCCGCTTCAGTTTATTATTTTTCAAAACTCCAGAATCCACTCAAAATTCGCATTTTTCTCCTTCTTTATGCTCTTCTTCTTCCTTCGTGCTTGTCTCTTTTTTCTTTTCTTCCTTACTGCTTCCTGCAGGCCTCTGAGATGATGAAGAAGATAGAGACGAAGTGCGGTGTACCCGAGTCCCTTCTGGTGCTCTGGAGACGGCAGGCACTCGGAGACCCTGCTCTCGACCCTTATGTCAGTCCGTGGGTGAGCGAGTGCAGATGTGCTTTTGCCCTGCCTGTAGATGCATTTTCTTCCAGCAGGCACTCTCTGAATTCCTGTCCCTTTCCGTGCGACAGACAGGCACATAGACAATCTGAAAAAACACACAGAGAAAAAAGAACGCTACCGGCGATCGGGCAGGGGCCCAAGAGACAGACAGACACAGACACACACACACACACACACACACACACAGAGAGAGAGAGAGAGAGAGAGAGAGAGANGGGGGGGGAGTGGGGGGCTGCAGGTAGGTGGACGTGTACATTTGCTTGAGAGCGAAAAGAGGGAAGAGTAAAGGTGCATATCCTTAATTCTTTCCTCCTCATTTCCTCTGGAATCCCCTCTTGTTCCTTCTTTCCTTCCTTCCTTCCTCCCTCCTGCGTGCAGATCATTCTGCGAGAACCAGGGCATCGATACATCCAACATGACAGAGGAGGATTTTGCGGTTAGTGAGTGAGTCGGTCAGACAGCGAGGCAGGCTGACAGGCAGGCAGGCCTTTACTGGTTTGGCGACTCTGTTCTGTCTGGTTTCCCCCTCACCCTCCTGTTCTTTTTCAGGCTTCCTTGCTGTATTGGTCGTCCCTGCTCTCTGTCTCCTCTCTCTTCTCCCCCCTCTCTTTCTGTTCCGTGTTTCTGATAAAACGGGAGCGCTTCTGCGTACCTTTCCACGAACACCATCATCATGAAATGAAACCACAGTGTGACGCCTTGACACTTTGATGGTTCCATCCACACTGCATGCAGAGCGTGACGGGAAATCTAGAGGGAGGGGACGTTTCTTTTGACTTGGAGGTAGAAGAGTTGGCCCTGGTCATCAGGAGAATGCCGGGAAACCGGACGATCTACAATTTCGATCCAGAGGCAGNGGGGGGGGAGTGGGGGGCTGCAGGTAGGTGGACGTGTACATTTGCTTGAGAGCGAAAAGAGGGAAGAGTAAAGGTGCATATCCTTAATTCTTTCCTCCTCATTTCCTCTGGAATCCCCTCTTGTTCCTTCTTTCCTTCCTTCCTTCCTCCCTCCTGCGTGCAGATCATTCTGCGAGAACCAGGGCATCGATACATCCAACATGACAGAGGAGGATTTTGCGGTTAGTGAGTGAGTCGGTCAGACAGCGAGGCAGGCTGACAGGCAGGCAGGCCTTTACTGGTTTGGCGACTCTGTTCTGTCTGGTTTCCCCCTCACCCTCCTGTTCTTTTTCAGGCTTCCTTGCTGTATTGGTCGTCCCTGCTCTCTGTCTCCTCTCTCTTCTCCCCCCTCTCTTTCTGTTCCGTGTTTCTGATAAAACGGGAGCGCTTCTGCGTACCTTTCCACGAACACCATCATCATGAAATGAAACCACAGTGTGACGCCTTGACACTTTGATGGTTCCATCCACACTGCATGCAGAGCGTGACGGGAAATCTAGAGGGAGGGGACGTTTCTTTTGACTTGGAGGTAGAAGAGTTGGCCCTGGTCATCAGGAGAATGCCGGGAAACCGGACGATCTACAATTTCGATCCAGAGGCAGCGTCGGGAAAAAAGATACCCATACTTGCAGATACGTCAGTCAGTCAGTCAGGCAGGCAGGCAGGCAGTCAGTCAGTCTCTTTGTCAGTCAGTCAGTCCTAGAGTCAGTCAGTCAAAAAAAAAAAATAGAATGGTGGACAGAATGCCTCACAGCACAATTGACGGATCGAAAGAGAGACTGCATGACCGTATATGACCAGTAGTACTAAGCCTTTCCTTCTGCCGTTTCTCTCATCCTGAACTTTTGTTTTCTCTGGATGCCCCTCTACCTTACGACTCTGCCTGTATGCAGCATGCATCCAAGTTTGGGACCGTCGCGGTCGAAGAAGTTGAGGACTGCTAGACACCAGCAGGTAGCCGATGCAACGTGTCTGTTCCGGAGCCGCGTGAGGGGGTTTAGGCTGTCTGTGCAGGCGCATGAGCAGTGGGCGCGAGTGCGGCTGTCGGTTGGGTCTGTGTATACAGGTAGTGAACCGTTGATAGGTCCGTTGAGCGGCATGATGTGGGGGGGCGAATACTTTGACTGGTCTCTCTCAGGTAGTAAGGGCAACGCAGAAGGGGTGAGTGGCAACCCCATCGGGGAAGCGGCTCCTGCAAGCCCTGGTGCCCCTTTTCCGGCAGACAACCAGTCTTCATCTTTTCTGGACGTGAGGGTGGCGAAAGACTCGACGGGCGACTCACGGGGGGTGAAGATCAACGTTCAAGTCAAACAACCTGTGATTTTTATATCAAGGTTAGTCGATATCAAACAATGTTTTTTTCTGTTTTTTCTTTGAAATCCTATGTGTTCTCCATCCTTTTTCCTCCAAAAAATTCTAAAGTTCTCATAAATCTACGCATGTTTGCACGCAAAAAAAAAAAAGAAAGCATTTGTTTTGAATAGAAAAAGTTATAAAGTCACGTGTTTTTGGAACAATGATGCAGTCATGCAAATGTTTCTGAACACATCAAGAAAAATATATTTAAAAGGAGAAAAAAGAAAAGAAAATACAAAAAAAAAAAAAAATATTTTTTATATGTCAGAACAATGGAAAAGAAAGAGAAAAGGAATTAAAAAGAAAACATGGGGAAAATATTGCGTTTTGAACAAAAAAAAAAATAAATTTGTAGCTGTATATGATGCATTCATACGAAATGAAACATCAATCTGCCAATAAAAAATAAATCAAAACAAATACCATTCAGTTCCAAAGCCTGATTAAAATTGAGATGCGGGTGTTGTGGCAGAAAAGAGCTGTGTTCTCTGTTGCGGTGCATTCGAAAGTTACATTTTTTGACCCCAGCGGGTGCTTTCCAGGGCCGCGGCCGCCTCGCGGTTCTTCTTCGTTTCAAAAGTGACGGAAGTGGGGTTCGAACCCACGCCCTTGCGGACTGCGGCCTTAACGCAGCGCCTTAGACCACTCGGCCATCCCGTCGTTGCTGTGCCAAAAAATTGACCTGCCAAAGACGGTTCTTCTCATTTGCGATCTGAGATACTCGTGCGAGAGTCAAAAGCCCTTCCTTTCCTCTTTTTTCGCTGGCTCGCAGGTCGTCTATTCGAGCACTTCACTATGTTGCGAGTGCAAGCACCCTGTACCCATCAAGCACTGCCTCAGCAGTGGAGTTCTTGTCCTGCCTACCCGAACTTCCAGTCTCTTACACCCCCCCAGCAGTCCATGTGGTTCCTTCTCCACCTTCGAAAGGGGATCCTCTCAAGATCAGCGTGGACGTTCTCGACACGGTCGTCATCCTGCCCGGTCAGGTTCGAAGGCCAGATGTGTCGGACGAGGACCACCACACCTATCTGGGGGCGCGTCCTGGAATTGATGGTCCTGCACTTGCCATCTACGTCGACTGTCTTTCCCTCTCCGTCTCTGGCACGGGAGATCCAAAGAAGGATCCTCCCGCACTTCCACTGGGGGTGAACATCAGCAGGACAGACGTGACAGCATGGCATTCCTGTGTAGAGCTTTTGGAGACGCTCCGAAAACCTCAGGAGCTCGCTTCGTTGATTCAAGAGAGCCAGGCGGCCTCCTCGGGGTCCATCACTGTGCACTCCCACACGCGCCTTTCACACACCGCTCTGCGGGCGCAGCGCCTGTTAACACCAATAGCTGCAGTTCGTGGTTTGTCATTTGTTGTGCAACCGAAGCCGGGAGACGTATTGCCGGCAGACCCCGTGAGCAACACCCCGTCGAAGTCTCTGGAATTGAAGGCCGAGCTATCTGTGAAAATAGAGAGCGTCAGGTCCCTTCTTGGAGCCTCCCAGACGCAGCACCTGCCCTTTGTACTTGACCACATCGCGAGAGCACTTCCTCCCTTGGGAGCACATGTCATTCGCGCAGGTCGTCTGAAGATTCTCGGCATTCTCCCTCCTGATCCCGGTGCGGATGGGTTCTTCTGGTGTGAGGTCAGCAGACCCCGTCGGCAAGTGGGGGATCCCATCTCTGGAGGCCCCTCTGACCTGCCCCTTGGCTGTCTTCGTGTCTACTCAGGGTCAGAGGACGGGTCGGGATTTCCTGAATGGGAAATTTGGCCTCTGAGGGCAAAGGCTGACGGAGACCGGAGACTGAATCTGAGAGTGATCCGACACGACCAAAAGCCCCCTCCCTCTTATGCTGACCAAACTCTGAGTGGGGGGGGAGAATGGGTCACCCTTGAATTGCTGGACCTCCCGGGAGAGGGCAAGGCAAGTGAGTGGGTGAGAGCCCTGGAGAGACAACCTGCACCTCCCATCCCGACAGTTCTCCCTAGACGCACTGAGTGGCATGGGTGCATCAGGTTCAATCTGTCCATCGAGAAACTTGCCGGGTGCCTTCTGGTGGGGTCACAACCACTCGTTGAAGGAAGGTCGGTGGTCGGGTCAACCAATTCAGCGTTGGATGTCTTTTTGTGTGTGTCTTTGTCCCTCCAACCCTCCCTGTTCCATCACTTCCCCCCCCCCCC